>JAIPRL010006275.1:0-28145 GCA_025469235.1 Pemphigus obesinymphae
TCCCGCTCTAAAATTATTATGAACTACACAGTTAGGAGCGCTAGTAGTCCCCAGGTTTTTGCCTAATTTGATAAGAACATTTGCCGGTCACAAATCTTACGCTCGGTATAGGTCGTCGCGCAACCATAGTATCTATAGCCGTGGATTAGACACACTACCGTGGGTCGTTATCAATATTTTAAAACTTCAAGCATTGTTACAATAATAATTATTAAATACATTTTTTAGGTTATATTTTCGATGGTGTTATACTAGTTGACTCGTACCTATTTAATAGTATACACACAATAGTAAAAATATCATACCGGTACCCAAGTACAGATACGGTTTATACGGATATTTTATGTCGACCGGCATAATAATATCGTAAAATATTTTACGTAAATAAATTTTATATGAACATAATAAATATTATGTATTAGGTATGCATTTTTTTATGAACGCAATAATAGGTAGATAGATACATATGTCAATTGTACCTATCCGTTTTCAGAGAGTTGATCGGGTGGGAATAAGGAGGGCGGAGACCATAGAGAGTGCTTCAATAAAATATATGACATTTCGAAAAACAAATAAATAAATAAGCATCATTGTAAAACCTTTAGTTCCCTCGTTACGCTCAGAATCTAAAATACTTTTTTTCCGTCGATTTTTTTTAATTTAGTTCAAGTAATGCACGACTAACGTTAGATTAATTTTTTTCAGGTCTTAAAATCTCATTTTACCAACTATTTGGACTTAAATACATGAAAATTGTTAATTTTGTAGAAAAAATGTAAACGATTATGAAAAAAAAAAAAAGATAGTGACCATACGGATTTTTGAGATTTTATGATTTTAATTAAAGTAAAGCATTTTTAACGTTGAATAAAATTTTCAGGTTTTAAAACCCAAAATTACCTCTTTTATTACTTAAAAAAGTCGAAAACTAAAATGTCTATAAATAGCCCAAAATTGCAAAAAAAAAATGTTGAAAATTTTAATCAACGTGAATACTGAATATATTACTAAATGAAATATTCGATATAAATTTCAAGATTTTACAGTCATTATTTTCGTAATTACGAAGAAATGAAAAATCTGGATTTGATTAAATCGTATTTTTGCCGTATTTTTTGTCATTTTTTGGTAGTTATTCCTTGTGCATTAAAAAATTATTAAGAAAATCGAAAAACGACCTTTTGAAAGTACCAACTAGATGCAATTTACTACCGGAAACCGGGTAAGCTTGTAAAACAGTAAAACAGGAGTTTGAGCACTCCTTTTGGCGGAAAAAGAGTTTAAAGAAAAAATATAAATAAATAAATAAATATCATTGTAAAACCACTAGCTCCTTTGCTACGTTCAGAATCTAATACCTCCATTACCAATAACTCATAACAAGTATCTAGTATTAATAAGTAGTATATGATGTGATTAATATTTTATAACTTAAATATTATTATTATTATTGTCTGTTTGCAAAAATATTATTGATTAGTAATCATTATGTCAAGGATAGAATGTATAAATTAGTACTGAATTAATGTTTACACTTCCTAGAACGTTTGCAGGTTTGCAGGAGTTTGCCCTCAATTTGAGTTTAGATTAGATGCCATTAGAAACACAAATGTTGGTCAAGTAGTTATAATCCGAGTTCACACCAAATGACGTAGCAATAAAGTTAAATCAAAATATTGTGTAAAAGTAAATTAATAGATATTAATAGTTGATAATACCTATACTTATTTTTAACGTGATTTTGGTTGCTAAAGAAAAACCGCATTGCTACTGTACGATAGCTAAATGTTTTCCTAACCAGGCTGTAAAAGTTTCCATGTTTAAAACGACTAGTAATGACACTTTTGTACGGTGCAGAGACATTGGTTAAACCTTTGACCAAACTTTCGTAGACCAAGTTTCCTCAGAATGAAAGTAAAATTCACAAGTTGGCGTATATGTTTAAAATAAACACAAACTCGTTAGAAGACTTAAAATATATTATGTGTAGTTTAATCAAATTATTAGCGACAATTATCTCGTGTATAATATGCAGTCTCAGAGTTCCCGAGTTCAGCACGGTGGTACGCCCGATATTTATTGTGCCGATTAGATATAATGCGTAGCCAAAAATATAAGATAATTAAGTGAAATTTGGAAGATTTTTTTGTAAAGTTTATATGGTACATTTACAGTTAAAAATCACAAAACTCAATGAACCGTAGCTTTCCTATTTAGCGCTGAGAATAATATGTGACTATGTGATGAGATTAAAAATATTACTATAATTTATAAATTATTCTGAAGTATTTTTGAGGTCCAAACTCCAAAGATACCAAAAACCTCGATGAGACTAAAAAAATGGTTAAGATTTTTTTTAGCTAAAACCAGGTCACAAAACGAAAATGGTGATAACTGGAAATATTTTGAGAACCGGTATTAAACGGATTTTTTAAATACACATATATCGATAAAACGGTTCTTTGAATATTTAAAAAATAAGTGGTTACCGCTTCTCGGTTAAAAACTGTTTCCTAATTTTTAAGGTAACCGCTTCCTAAGTTTTAGGATAACTGCTTCTTGGTTTAAAACTATACTTCCTACTTCTCATAACGGTTACCGGTTTTAAGCTGTTTCTAACTTTTTAAAACACTTAATTATAATTTAAATTGGCTTTTGACAAACCTTTATAATATTTATAACTATTTGTCATCCAACATTTTGGTGTCTTCTTTTCGATCCTGAAATATTTGTTAGATTATTAAAATTATTTAGAAAATAAATCCTATGATAAAGTAAGCTTCGTCGCTATTGCAAATAATAAAGTTATAAAGAATTTATAAAATTATAAAATAATGGTCATAAACAACGATTTTTTCACATTCGCTCCTGCTGTCACTTTAATATTTCTTTTAACCACGAACTAACGTATATATTATGAGATTGGAATATTTCAATTTCCTCGTATAGAATCACGGTGCAGAGAAGATTAGGTGATAATACTCGGGTTACAAACTGGAGCTTTTTTTTGGCAGCACTTTTTTAGTTCAAATAAATTCTACTGATAGCGCTCATTAATCAGAGGCTTATTATTTGCTATGAAATATATCACGAACTAATCTTAGATCCTGACACGAATTAAGATATATCTTAATTCGTGGTTCCTGAGTATATTAAACCCGGTGGATGGCAGTTGACCGACAGATGATATAAGAAATCGAAGAGTGATAAAGATTCAAGTTCGAAGAAGTACTGCCAACCATTGCTAACAAAAATCCTATTTGTATTGCCATATAATATTAACAATATATTATGGTATTGGCGTTTATCCAATATTTTAACGAGTTATATGGGACATCAGTTTTTTTTTTTTTTTAATTTTTCGTAATACTCACGTGCAATTACTCGTATTTTTATTATTATTTTTATAATAAACAATAATATATGTGGAAGTTGTAGGGATAAATTTGTAATTTTAAAAGTTCAAAAATAATGTCCTACATTGGGAGTATGGCTCAAACCTAAGCGTAATGAAACAATACTCACCTTTAATAGTTTGTCTCCATGGGACACTCTAATGTGCTAATAAATTATATCAAATGACATCGTAATTCGTAAACCATTGATTCAACATTAGCACAGAGAATATTCTGTGATTAGTATACTGTTATCAGAGATATTATATAATACGTCAATACATACAATGACAATAAAATAAAGTACGAATTCCAATGCATGGAATAAGAATACAATGTATGATTTCTGCCGGTTTTATGTTCACCACGTTCACATTTCATACATAGTATAGTCATATATATATATTATTCTGTGATATAGTGTTACCTATGAAACAAATAAAAACTATTTTCATATCGTTTTTAAATATTTCTAAGTTGGCAACAGATTCGACACGACCATTTTTCAGCCGATGCGCTTATCTTCTTTCGGTCAACTGCCCCCGACCCCTGTAGGTATTCAGTATTAAAGATATATCTTTATTGTATGATATTATTAATAATCATTATTCTAATAATCAATGACATTACCTATTTATATATTATATAATTTATAAAAAAAATAAATAATATAACGTGTCCGAGCAATTTGTAAAACCAAATTTAATCAAACCCAATGTTACGATTTTGCTTTTATAGACTATGGTTTAATAGGGTCGGGTTTAATAATGTCATTGATTATTAGAATAATGATTATTAATAATATCATACAATAAAGATATATCTTTAATACTGAGTACCTACAGTACCTATAGATATAAATATGTATATATAAATAATATGGATTTCCAGATTTTTTAAATAATTGATAACTATATTACATATCCATGATTGTATACACATGGAGTAATGAAATAAATAGAACAATAAATGTTACAAAAAACACAATAGTTTAAATTTGTACACATAAATCTAGTCCTTAAATATCAGTTACTACAAAAATGTATTGTGAAGCCAGCTGTGTGTTGTATAAATTAGAATAAAAATGAAGAATGAATTTAAATATAATGAGAATATTATGACGGGAATACGGAGAGAAAAAGGACAATATAAGGAATGAGTATATTTAAGAGGTAAAGATGTGGTCTTATAAAATAGAGAATATAGTATAAGGTATGCGGCCACATTGTGAGAACCTAAACATGCGTGATATCCGAAATTTTAATTTCAAAGATATATATTTAAATTAATGGGATTTAAAAATAGTTATATCTCAATAAAATTTTGGATAATACCCCCTTCTATCAATTTGGTAATAGGTAAAAATGACAAAGTTCTGATACAAAATGCTGAACGTACATTTTATTGTATATTATCAGTGGGTTAGACGAAGACAGCAAAAACGGGTATCACGTCTTCTTAAGCGAACTATAGCGAACGTAGCGTACCTACAAATATTCAATGAAAAACTTGTATTCGGTACCATTTTTCATTTTTATCGACTTACGTCTTACAAACATATTAGAAGCACGAAAAACAAATTAAAGCTAACAATAAAGGGTAGAACTTTTATTTTTATTTTTTAGGTTCGGATTCCGATTTCCGGTTTTCTAAAAATAATATTTTTAGGTTTTAATTTCGTTTCCGGTTCTACAAATAAAATAAAATAAGTACTCGGGTTTGGATTCCGATTAGAACCGGTTTATACTAAATAGGATCTAAATGTCCATTTAATAATAGTTATTGGTTAAGTATTATTGTTAAATAAATTATAACATTAAAAAGTTAATAAGTATTTAAATTAGTTAAGAGGTTCTTCATGAATTAAAATTTTAGATTTCAGAATCGGTTCAAAAATTGGTATTGCATGATTATGTTCCAATCCCTGGTATACATTTAACTCATAAAAAAATGTAATAATCAGTCGTCTTTATGGCGTTCTAAAAGTACCCGTTTTAAACTTAGGTAATAATACACAACTCTTATATGTTGTACACTATAGTACACTATTGTACACGGAGTTCGGTATAACTATTTATTCCAAAGTTAAAAACGGTTTATGTAATACGTACTATATCCATGAATTATCATGAATTTATCGCAAATGATAACACGGACTTGGACCGAATCCCGGGAAAGGAGATAGCGATCGGATAAATTGGAGTGATACAATACATAAAATCTTATAACCGCCAGTTTTATAGCTCGTTAAGGGACATGGTTAAAAAAAATCATTCAAGATATCATCATCAACATATACAGGGTAATTTTTTTTTATCATGTGCATTTTGTCGGGCTATAACTCGGGAAGTAAGTACCTACCTATCTACCTAAAAATAATTTTAATTTCAATAAGTAAATAAGTAATACGTAAGTTGCATGTTCATTTCGTAAACAGCTCAATTTGTCGTTAAAAAAATAACCACCTATTATCATAGTTATTTTATAAAGGATTGAAATAAAAAAAAATGTGGGTATTATATCATAAAATTACCATTATTATATATAATCAGTCTTCTTGAAAATACTTTTAAATTTAAATACTTTTATACATTTGTACGGCTTAAAACAGTCGTATTATTTAAATTATATTTTTTATAGGTCTTAAAATCTCTTTATCACTCAACTATAAATTATCAATTATTTGATGTAATAATAATAACAAGTATTAAAATTATAACAAAAAATTTTTTACAATATTTCGAAAATTAATAAGTATTTTTACCAACATTTTTCATATATTTATGATACCGTGTTACACATAGTGTTATTTAATATAATTTATTATATTTATTATTAAATATTCTTTTATAATATAATAATATACCTAACAATAAAATTATTATAAGACGAAACAAACCCGTGTCAATCGAGTCTCGAAGTTCTGTTGTATTTCCAACGGTATTACAATTATTATTTTAAGATATCACACGGGCGATTATTATCATCCGTGCGCGGCGTTTGCGACTTTTATCGACTTTATTACACTCACCCATTACCCGCATATTATATACAAATCTCCGTAACTCCGTCTATCAATTCATCACACTGTAAAATAATACTAAATTAAATGATAAAGTAAATTTAAAATTACACTACCCATAAATACTTTAAAATTAATTTTGATTTAATTAAATTTATTAAAATTGAAACTTATTGTAAGACATTGTATTCAGAAGTATTTAAATAAAAGTATTTAAATATATTTACACGAATACTTTACAAGACTGTATATAATACAGTTTAAGAAATGGCGGAAAACCAGAGAGAGAGAGAAGATTGAGTAGTGCATAAAAGTTTATTTAAAGCAGTAAAAAGTGCAGTGAGTAAAGTTAAATTAGGGAAATATGAAGAGTTATATGAGAGGTTAGGAACAAGAGAAGGGAAAAAATAAGTGTACAGTCTGGCTAAGGACAGAGAAAAACAATCCAGGATTTTAGAAATGTTTGGTGTATAAAAGATGTGGGTAGGAAGGTGTTACTTTAGTACAAGGAAATGATAAAGAGATGAAAAGAATATATTGAAGGATTATTAAATGAAGAATTTTTGAGAGAGGCAATTGATTAAGTAGAATTCGGGTGTGGTGGATTTAATGAGGTGAGAGGATGTGTAAGAGGAGCGCTGTGAGAAAAATGAAAAATAAGAAAGCAGTGGGACCAGATGGAATAACAGAAGAAGTATGGAAAGTATAATAAAGTTTAGGTATAGAATGGCTGACTTTAGTTCTTTAATAAACTAGTACTAGTTGAAGGAAAAATTCCAGAAGTGTGGAGGAAGAGCTGTGTGGTATCAATATTGAGCAATGGAGATATACAGAAATGTGGAAATTATTGAGGGATAAAACTTATGAGTGCAGTATGAAGATTTGGGAAAAGATAATAAATAAAAGGGTAAGAAGTGAGACAATTGTTACTAGAAATTAGTTTGGATAAAATCAGTGTGAGTGAATGGTAAAATTGAAGAATGGAGGTAGGAAAGCTCTTGAAAATAAAGGGTTAACGATTATTAGGAGTAAAACAGAATATATACCGTATGACTTTGATGAAAAGGAATACAGAGAGAAGAGGGAAAGGGCAATAAATAAAGTTGAATGGGGATGCAGAGGGAGAGGTTGAGAGTTAAAGTATTTAGCATCCTTTGTACAGAAAGATAGAGGCTTCAAAGAGGATATGAAACACAGATTAAGTGTGGATGGATGAAGTGAAGAGAAGCGTCAGGTATTTTGTGTAAATTTTAGAAGCCAGTGGTGAGACCTGCAATGATGTATGGAATAGTATGTTGGGCAGTTGACAGGAAGATAGAATATAGAATGAGTCTAGCAGATATAGAAATGTTAAGGTGAATACCGGTGACTAGAGTGGACAAAATAAGGGATGATTATTCAAGAGGTAGTATAGGAATAGCTTCAATAGTTGATGAAATGAGGAGAATAGATTAAGATGGCTCGGCCATGTATTAAGGAAAGAAGAGACCAAGGCAGTAAGATTAGTAAAGAAAATGTATGGTGATGGTAAGAGGGGGAGAGGAAGACCGAAAAGGTGGTGGGGAATGTGATGACGAGTGATATGAGGAAGGTGGGATTAAATGAATAAAATACGAGAAAGAGAGTTAAGTGAAAATATATGACTAGGGTGGCTGACCCCAAATAGTTGGGAGAGAAGGCGAAGGAGAAAAAGAAGATATATAATAATTGTTATGTTATATAATTCTAATTTAATAAATATGTATGTAACACTTTTAAATTTCTATACATAAGCTAGTCTTTCCTTATGATTTATTGCTATATTTATGACTATAGTTGGGATATTGTTGGTTTGGTAATTATCCTTATACAAGTACATAGCCATGGGAGGGGCCGAGCTTCCTTAGAAATTTAAAAAACCTATAGAAGTATTGTATTTATTCTATACTTGCCTACAACAAAAATAAACATAAATATTTATAACTTATTACCTGTTTGTAACTTTTTGGTGTGAGGGAGCTAGTGGTTTTGCAGTGATGTTTATTTTTTATTATTTTATTTTTGCCAGACATTTAGGCTTACACAGGATTTTGTGTGAGATGCAGTGAAAATTATAACTGGTCCTATAATAGGTACCTATCAGCAGTTAATTTTTTTTCATCACAATGTTACATAAATATAATATAGGAATGATTAGTCATTTTAGTTTTTATACTTAAAAATATAACTCCAAAGTCGATAATTAATTTTTAGAGGATTGAGGAAGATTTTGGAAGGTTGTCAATGGTAGAAATTTGAGAAAATTCTGAATATTTTGATATTCTACTAAATACATTCATAACATACAAATCGAAAATATGTTTTGGGTGCATCAAAAGCCCAATAAACTACATTCTTACACAATGCGATCGTTACATGTCAACATGTAAGGGGTAACATTTCCCAGTAGTAAATGTAATCAGCATGGTACTTTTAAGGGGTTATTTTCTACTTTTTCGATAATAGTATGAGGGAAAACTAAACCGGGAAGGTAAAAGAACGAGTTATTTCTTCGTATTTCGAAAAATTGGAGTTAAAAAAAACGTATATCAAATACACGACGAATACACGCGGTAAGTATAAACATAACCTAACTCCTAAGATGTCTGCTGGGGTGAAATTACCAAAACTAAATTTTGGAACTGCTTTATTATTAGTGAATGAATTACATAATTTTAAGGGATAGTTTTATAATTATATTGATGCGAACGAACTTAATAAAAAAATGATAGAGGTAAAGTGGCACATCTTAAAAGTGGCCTAGATGAAGAAGCATATTCGGTAATGGAAGCCTTCAAAATTAAACACGAAACGGTCGTAATATTTTTTCAGGAATTTGAAAAATATGTTGAACCATAAAATAATATAATAGCAGAGCAGTTCAAATTTTTTAAATGCAGTCAAGTTGAGAAAAAGTATTTGATAAGTTCTTTATTGAACTGAAAAAAAATGGCAAAAAATGTAAGTTTGGTGAACACTGAACTAGAAGATAACTTACTTAAAGTGCGAATTGTGCTAGGAGTTAATGATTACAAATTACAAGAGAGATTACTAAGATCACTAGACTTGTCACTTGAAAAAATAGTTGATTACTGTAGGGCAACGGAGACGGCAATGCTAAATCAAATAATATTGACCGGAGAAGATGGGGCAAGGTCAGTGGATCACATAAAGTGCTGATGCTAAAATGAAATAGGAAGTATGAAGAAAAATCAAGATCAAATGGAGAAAATACTAAATACCAAGTATCAAAAATCAACTAGTATAAAAGATGAAGACAGAAACAGACCTAAGGAGTATGATTGCAAGAAGTGTGGATATAAGCATAAGGCTCAAGAATATCCAGCGTTCTACAAGCAGTGTAAATTCTGTGGCCAGATGGGACATTTTAAAATTGGATGCAAAAAGGCCAAAGGGTAAGAATAATAATAGTACTAGTTTTAAAACCCATAGTAAAGTAGACGAGGTTTTTCTAATTGATGACCGGTAAATATAAAATATAAAATCAATAACCGGTAAAAATAATGCAGAATGGGAAATAATAGTAATTATAAATGATAAGTTGATAAATTTAAATTGGATACGGGAGCAAATCTAAATGTGTTATCATATGAGTTTTTAAGTAAATTGAAAATAAATAGGAGAAACAAAGGTTCAAGCATTTGGTGGGTTTTTATTGAATGTGAAGGGAAAAATAAGATTACAGTGTGAGATAAATGGAATAAAAGTAGATATTGATTTTGTCATAATAATAACAAAAATATTAAACTTTACTGATATTGGGTCATGAAGCATGTGAGGAGTTAAGATTGATACAGAAAATTGAAATAGTAAACACAATGAAAAAAAGAAAAACCAATTTATTGAAAATAATAAAAATATATTTGAAAGGCTTGGTAAATTTCCATTTAAGTATAAAATTACTAATAATGATGTTACACCAGTAGTGAGACCACCTCGCAGAATTCCGTTTAAAATAAAAGAAAAATTAAAATGCACTTTAGAGGTTAGAAGAAAATAAAATAATACCAAAATTTAATAAGCCAACAAAGTGGGTCAATAAGTTAGTGATTGCAGAAAAGAAATATGGAACATTAAGAATATGCTTAGATCGAAATATTTTAAATCAAACTATAAAAAGATAGCAGTAGAGCACTCATATATTCCGACTCGAGATGACATAAAAAGTAAACTAGTAGGAAAAAAATATTTTACCATACTTTATACGAAAGGAGTGTTCTGCCATATTGAACTAAATGATAAGTCTACGGAACTGTGTACATTAATTACGCCATTTGGTCATTATCAATTTTTGAGGTTGCCTTTTGGAATTGCCACTGCTTCAAAAGTGTTTTAAAAAATGGCTATGATTGTATTTGAAGGTAACTGTTTATTTTGATGACATAAAAATAGCAACAGAAAATGAATTAGAACACAGGTAAGTATTAGACGAGGTAGTAGAAATAGTTAATAAATGGGCAGTTAAATTTAATAAAGAAAAAATGCGATTCATGACAAATTGTGTTAAGTATGTATGTATGCAATTTACAGAAGAATGTGTATTACCAGATCCGTTACTGACAGAGGCTGTTACTAAAATGAGAGAATCTAGGAATCCTGCAGAAGTACAACAAGCAATAGGTTTAGGAAGCTATCTAACAGAATTTATTCCTAATTTAGTTAATTGGACCGTTAAGATAATTGATACGCAAAGGTAATGTTTGGAAATAGGACGAAGAAGAAAAGAAAGGTAGGGATAAATTTAAGAATTGTGTGGTTAACCTTCCTGTAATAAATATATTTGATCCAAGTTTACCTATAGTAATTTATTATGATGCTAGTAAGGATGGCTTAGAATATTGCCTTCTGCAAAATAAAAGACCAGTTGCTTATGCGTCGAGGAGTCTGAGTCAAATAGAAAAGAGGCATGCACAAAATTGAAAACGAGATGTTGGCTGTTTATTTTTCTTGTTATAAATTTTATCAGTTAATTTATGGTCATAAAATATTAATATAATATACTGACCACAAACCACTAATTACAATTAAAAAAAAAAATAGATTTACGATATAATTGCACGATTACAGAGGTTTAAGTTAGGTCTATTAAAATATAATATTGAGTTATATTTTGTGCCGGGAAAGAAAAAATTATTAGCTGATTCATTATCCATTAACATTGGTGAGTAAACTGAGTATACTGATATTGTTCATGAGATAGTAGTAGTACCTGAAAAAATAATGCTTATTTCACCTGAGAAAATAAAAGTAATAAAGAATAAAACAAAAGAGGATAGTAGTCAGTTTTGTAAAAATATTAGAATTATACCAGAATGGGTGGGACATGAACATAAAATATATTAAAGATAGTTCTGAAACAAGAAAATATATCAAAGAGAAAAATAATATTACAATTAGCAATGAATTGATCTTTCATAATAATCAGGTAATAATAATTGCTAAGAGTCTTAGAAAATAATTTATAGTAAAACTACATTCAGACCATATGAGCATAGATAAAACAGTGGCTAAAGCAAAACAAGTAGTTTACTGGCCATTCATGTGTAATGATATTAAAAATGTTGTTATGTCTTGTAAATCTTGTAATAAATATAAAAGAGCAAATATCAAAGAACCAGTATTGGCACATGAGTTGACCAAACACCCCTATCTGAAGTTGGAAATAGATTTTGCTGAAATAGCTGGTCATACATATATATTACTTATTAGTAACAGATTATTATTTAAATTGGTTTGAGCCAGTAAAGGTAAACTCAAAAAGTACAGATATAGTAATAAAGGAATTAAAAATACTATTTTCTAGATTTGGAATATCAAATGAAATCATATCTGATAATGTATCGTTTAATAGTTAAGAGTTTAAAATATTTTGTGTAGATAATGATATTAAGTATTCATTTATAAGTCCAAAGTATAGTCACAGTAATGGTTGAAAAGTCAGTGGACATTTTAAAAAAAATGTTTAAAAAAATTAATCTCCATCCCAGTTATTGGTTAATAGAAGTTAAAAACTAGAATACCAGTTAAGTTAGAGTTAATACAACCTGAATTTTTGATAAAGAAAAATTATTGAGCCAAATGATTCAAAATAAGGAAAAACAGGAAAATCGATATAATAAAACTTCTAGAAAACGAGACCATAATGAATTAAGAAATGCAAAGAATTTGTATATATTATATAAAGGAGTATGGATGAAATGTGAGAATTTAGAAAAAACTAAAACACCTAGAAGTTATAAGGTAAAATGAATAGACGGAACTATATTAAAAATAAATTCTAAATCGTTGAGATTAGTAAAAAATAGTGATGAAAAAGAGAATCAAATTAGTAATGGAAATGATAACATTAAGAATGTGAATCAACGTTTGAAAGGAAGAAGAGTAACAAAACATCTATGTAGTTTAAAAATGATGTTTAAACAATATATTCATTATACCTATTGTATATATATATGTATAAATATACTAAATTACAAGATGTTAAAATACTTAATAATGTAATGATTTTGATTTTGTAATTTTTTTTAAGTATCATTTGTTTTTTTTTATAAAAAAAGAAGGAACTTGTTTCGGATTTATTTATATAATGTTGGACATACTGACAATGGAGTTGTCTTTGTGACGAAGCCGCCACCTTTTTGTTACCTTTTCGTAGTTGTCGTCTTTCTGTTGTTTTACTATGTCGTACGTGACCAGTAATGTTCATATAATTGAATAATGTAATTGTGATTTTAATAAAGAATATCTTCTTGAAATATATCATACATTGTTGCCTATAATACCAGAAGATAAAACAATTAGTAACCGTGTTTTCGACGAGACATCTTCATGTGCTATACAGACGAGCCAACCTAATACGTAACCTAGCGTCCTAACCTAAATGTCCTAAATAATATTCTATAGAGTTTATGTTATACGAGTACTACTATTATAGCAGTGCGTATGTACAATATTAGGTGATATTAAGTATACGATTTTCTCGGGCTCAACGAGAATGTAATTTATTCTGGCGTCGTAAATGCGTATGAATATATAAAATGACCATGATAATGTAGGATATTATTATATATTATACCGATATATGTATGTGTGTGTGTGTATGTAGTTATATTATATACGTTTGTTTATTGCCTCCATCATATATTATATAGAGTCTAAAACGTTATAATAAAACGAGACGTAAATCGTACTATATACGTTACAATTATACTATTTAATATTATTATTTCACCCAGTAAAACTGAACTGTATTTTTAATTAAAAAAAAAAAAAATCTAGTTAATAAGGAGATAAGCACTTCACTTGACGGTGTAGGATATCTATTTGTAGTGAATTTGAAAGCAATAATTAATATATTTATTTCTATAAACCGATTTTGAGCAGAGTTAAATACTTATTTATTACGACTAATCATAATATATTCAATATGTTCATCAATCGCGTTTAAGAATAAACTCTGAACATACCAATATAATAATACACGAAAAGCTCTCTGTTCAATTTTTGGATGGTCTTTAAATCTAAAATAACTCGAAATCCACAATTTCTACAAACAGTTAAAAACTGGAAAACCTCGTTTTCAAAAATATTGTACCGTTAATATGGTACTAAAATTGGCTGTAAAGTCTTAAAGTTTTAACAAAATCTTTAAAGTAAATCTTCTAAATAAATTACAATAATATAATATCTAAAATCGATTACGCGCGCGTTCATTTAATCATTTTATACCGAAATAATACATTTTGTCCATATTCGTTTATCCCCGGCCAAAAGTGAAATGATAGTGGTTTTGAGGGGTTTAATGATCGATATGATAAAGGAGGTCGTTTACCCGAGTCCGTGACCAGAAGTGTGCATCCAGTTCCAAACGAAACAATGTAGGTATTTTATTGTATTTATCGTCGTATACCTTTCGTTCACATTTCCATTTGATCTATTTTATTGTCTATATAGGTGTAGTATTGCTAAACTTTTGTTTTCGAGTACAGTTCGCCAATGGGTATACACGTAGGCCCAGATTGCAAAGTTCCTATGCGACATAAAGTTTTTAAACGTTATAATATTCAGGGGTTGTTCTAAGGATTTTTCTCAACTGCGCGTTCATACGAGCTTATCCGTGAAAGGGGGAGGGGGATAGGGGGAGGTTCCGAGTTCGTATTATCCGGCACAGTTAAAATAAAATTCGTAAATATTAATGCGGAAGGTAATGTTTGGTACCCATCTGTGTATTACACATCTTATATATTTAACTATTCCAACACATAATATATCGCGGTATTATATATTCATTATTTTATCAAAATATACGTCTAGTAGGTACTGTATCGTAAAAACATTATCATATTAATAATTTGTAAAATCTACCAAAGAACATGTAAAGTATGACGTTAATCGGAATACACGTTTGTATATTTTAATATTATATACCTAGTCGTTTTCTTTAATAAATCTGTTTTGCAGTGCAGTCTACCCTATATAAGCTTTCCCGACAACAACTATATCCTATTGACATGATAAACCATTACGGAATAATATTCTCAAAATTAAAATTTACGGTGCACACAACTGTAGGTACGGGTGTAATATGCAATAAACCACTGTAGTGGGTATGACGTGAATATTTTACGAGGGTCTGGAGCAGTGGTTCCCAAACTTTTTTTTTTATTGCGACCTTAAAATTAAATTGTTAACTTATATGCGACCATCTCTTATATCGGTAAATACTTACCAATACGGTGGGGGGGGGGGGAAATAAAGAAATGCCATTTCTCATATCGTTATAAAGATTATATAAACTATAGAATATTAGTTGATTTTATTTATTTTTCATATTTGTTAGATGAAATCGGTTGAATATTGTTTAAAATTTATAATTTTTTTTTTAATTAACGTAGGAAAAAAATATACACACAATTTACATAGAATATCTTATGACAGTTATAACCCAGTAGTAGGTATTATTTTTAAATTAATTTATGAATGGCTATTGTGATGTCGTTGCATATTGTCCTCTAGTTCCTCAATATTTGGTTTGATATTTATTTTGCAAGGGCACACTGCATGTCATGTTGTGGATCAATTCTATTTTTACGTTTGGTTTTTATTACCACTAAACCTGAAAATTCTGCTTCACATAAGTAAGTTGTTGAAAGTGGTAATAAAACTTTATCTGCTTCTCTTTTAAGAATTGATTTGTTTTTCAATTGAGCCCGAAATTATGTAAGGCTCTTCGTAGAAAAATTGTCTTTTAATACTTAATTGGCTTGAAGGTCAAAAAGTTCCTCCTGAACTCCATTAATGTCTTCACCAATTTCATGAACATTAACATTAAATAGGTTTCTTACCCAACTATATTTACATAGTTCAACATTTTCAGGTAAATAACGGTTGAGTTCATGTTGTAATTTCGTCACGTATTCTTGAAAAATATTAGCCATGTTTTCAAGATATATATCATTATTTGAGTCTTCAAGAAATTCGTTTAAACGTGGACACGTTTCCACGTAATAGTTTTTCATGCCAAAGTGCTAATTTAAATTTAAATGACGATATTTGCTCACCAAATTGATTTTTACCTTGCATTTCTGTATTTAAATGATTTAAATGTTCAAACATGTCACTTTAGAAAGCTAACTTAGCTACCCAAGCAGGGTCATTGAATTTTTCTGCAAGTGAGTGATTTTTTTCAGTCAAAAAAATTTGAATTTCTGAACGCAATGATATAACTCGACTAAGGATTTTTCCACGAGAAAACCAACGAACATCTAAGTGCTAACGTCAATTTTTGTATTGTGATCCCATTTCATCACACATTGCAGTAAATATTCGTGAATTAAGTGCTTTTGATTTTATGAAATTTACCATAGAAATAACATCTTTATGAACTAAATAAAGTTCTTCTTGAATAGTTTTTGTTGCTAAATTTTCTCTATGTAAGAAACAATGAATTATAATAACATTAGGATTTATTTCTCACACACTTTTTTGAATATATTTAAACCCGTTGTAGTTGTTAGCAGAGGTTCACAAAATGAAAACTTTTCTGGATAATCATTACTAGTTCAATAACGTACAAATACCATTAGTTGTGCGTTATTTTCAATATATATTGATTCGTTATTTTGGATTGAAAATTCTTTTGCTATTAGAAATTCATTTATAAGCTGTTGTAAAATATTTTCGGACATATTATCGATTTGTCGTTTATTCGTCTGATAGAGAAATTAAATTAAATTTTTGTTCAATATCATATTCGTATACAGTTTTAACCATCATGGCAATTGTTGATAGTTTATTAAGTTCTTCACCAATGTTGTGTGCTTTTTTGATCTAGCTATTTTCCAAACTACTTCAAACGATGCTTTGGTAGTATTTCGTAATGAAAAAGTCGCAGTATTAGTTATATGGTCAAGTCGCATACGTTTAATTTTTAATTGTTCGTCTTTCCAAAAACTTAATGGTTTATTAACCATTGTGGGATGAACAGTATGAATATGACGTTTTAATTTATTTTCTTTTAACATTTCGTTTGAGAAAATTTGTAAACAACATATGCATTGTGGTCGTACTACATCAAAACGGTCTTTGATTTCAGTAAATCCAATTTATAATCATCTTTATATGATAAAATACGTTTAGTCATTTTTAATAATGAGAAATAACGTTATTTTTAAACTTTACTACACGCACACGGTACATACAAAGATACAACGTCTTATAACGCGAAATCAATACTAACTAATATTCGTCTTTGTCGTTTTCTGGTTGTTTAATCGAGTATAAATTAATCTCAACCGATACGATTGTATATAAATATATAATATAGGTATTATTTCTATATAAATTCATATTGTCATAAAACCCAATTATATCAAAATTGATTTGACCTTTTTCGCACGGGCCAGGCCGCATTTATTTTTAAAATTCACTTGATAATAATACAGGTAAAACTGTATTTACTATATAGTTTCTAATAAGTTATACATTAAATTAAATAAAGTAGAAACATTAAAAATCAATTTAATGTAATAATCAATATGTTTGGAATATAATTTTCTAACGGTTAATTTGTAAAAATTATATTTTACACAATTAATGCAATTAAAAAAAAAAAAATGAAAAGTTAAAAATATGTTAGTTTACTTATATTTTCGCAACCCACCATAAAAACATTTGTGACCCTCTTTTGGGTCGCGACCCGAGTTTGGGAACCGCTGGTCTAGAGACAACGCCTCTTATTTTATATAATTTTTCATCAGTATTGTAAAGTGCTTGCTATCATATATATATTTGACTTATAGAATCGGTTAAAAAACGAAACTCAAATATAATATTCTTTATTCATAATTTTATTTAATTATAGAGTTGGAAACAGTTTTCCTTAATTTTACTTCAGTTCAAGGTAAATAAATTGGGTTTTGATATAATATGTTTTATGTATTTTTTCCCAGTTATTGTTTTACCATTTTCAGTAGGTACTTGATGGCTTATTGTTATTATTATTAACATTATCTTTTTTTTCTGTACAATAGGTACTTTTATTTATTAATAAATAAAAATAAATACCTAATACTTTATTAAATTAACACATACAAACTTAAGTGACATACTTAATATAAATTAAAATATAATTCTGTTTAGTTTATGTCAAGTTAATTAATTATTTATTATTGATGAAATGTTAATAATTGATAAGTATTAAGTGATATAGTGGAGATAGCATGTTGTAATAATTGATAAAGAAATAATATAAGATAAGAAGCGCTAGACGCTCGTGAGAATATTTCTAAGACAACGGTTTTTAACCTCATTAGCTAATTTGGCACAAATATTTTTATATCTCCCCGTATATATGTTTTGAGGGACAGTATAAATTGGTCTAGAAATAATACAGACCCCGCTGTAGAAATCAAAATGTCCTCGAAGTTTTAAACTTAATCATTAATTATTAATGATAAAATACAGCCACGCGTTTATACTTTACCCAATCTATATCTAATTATATGCATTTAACCCTTTATAAGGCGAAAACTAATATTATGAATGGTAAGGTAGGGTCTAGGAGACCCATAGGTATAGTTTATGTCTATACTATTATATAAAGGTTAAAGACGTATAATATTCGATTTATACTCGAGATAATTTCAAAAATTATTCCACAGATTTTTATAAAATTTGAATTAATCGATTTAGTAAGATATGAAGTGTCATACATTACTTTTAATTATGTTTTTTTCTTCAGCATTTGTTTATGATCCAAAAGTTAATTACATTAATCACAAAACAGTCTCTATTGGTAAGATGAACAAAATTTGCCTGCGTTGTAGAGCAAAAAATTGCCAGATGAACATAATGGCATGTGTTTTTCAGGAGATAAAGTTGAGCGCACAGAAATTAAGCAAATAGGAAATGCTTTACAAACTCATAATAATTATATTTGAAATTTTTAAATTTACTTGGAAAAAAATCACATTGATAGTCCCGATTTAAAAATAATTAATAATTATACATGCTGATCAAGTTCCTTAAATACATATAATATAGAGGCTGGTAAAACACTCCTATTACAAACGATGTTGCAGTTCTTTTGAGAGATGATAATAAAGGTTCTAGAAATATTATACTAATTTGCTGTAATAATAGATTACAGGGAGTTTCAGAGATTCATCGCTCATACTATGATGTATTACAATCCACTATATTTATGCATTAAATTACAAAAGTTTAAATATCTTAAAAATTGTTGGTCTCTATGATATGATATGTACATATATACTCGTATAGTAGTATATCTTTGTAGTAGTATTTAACAATTTTGTACTACGTGAGTGATAAGGTTGGATCTCAAAGACCTATTCAATATTTTGACTGATCACTTGTAAAATCATCTAGGTCTGATAGATCATACTTTACTAGCGCAGTGTTAATTAGTGTATTATATATTGTATATTTATTATAAATTGATACAATTTGCAGGGACTAATTTAAGGCTAAATTATAAAAAAAAATTATTTAAATGTTAATGTATTTAAATTAAAAAATTATTCATGTGATATAATTGAAAAAACGGAAAATATTAAATATCTCGGAGTTATAATTAACCAACTGAATCTGAAATGAGATACTCATATAGATAATTTAATTATTAAAATGAGAAAACTTAATCAATTTTATATAAGTAATAGAAAAAAACTTGATAAACAAATACATATAACGTATTATATATTTACTATGATTGAGTTTTCTTACAATATGACAGGTGGTTTGGGAATAGGTAGTTGAAAATAATATAATAATATAGGACAAAAAAAGCAATCGAAATAATTCTAAACAAACCTAAAACCTTTCCGAGAATTTATTAAAAGATTTTTAGGTTTTTAATATACAATAGATTTTTATAGAAATGCATTATATTTATAAGCTAAAATTAATTGATAAGTCTAAGAAAATACATAACAAACTAGAAAAATAATTTAATCATCTTTATTAAAACACAAAAATCAAGTAGATATTTTGTTAAAGTTGGATTAGAAATTTAAAAAAAACGCACTGACTAACATTATAAATTGTAAATCTTATAAAAGATACAAATAACTAATTAACATATGTTTAAGTAATTCCTTTAACGAAATTTAAATATTTTTCTTTTTCATTTATTTATCTCTATACTTTTCCTTTTTCTTATTCCTTCTCTTCACATCTCTTTAACGGTTTATAAATATATGTATAAAAAAATTTCATTTAATATTTAAGAAAAATATGATGAATACTTCTTTATTTTCAATTCAAAATTAGATTCTCTAATTTCGCCGATAAGAGGTTCTTACCTTAGTAGTGAATTGGGTCAACTTATTATTATTTCTATTAATATATTATTGTTTTAAACTGTATAAATTGTTTTCTGGTCAATAAAATTATCTTTATCTTATCTATCTATTTACATATGTACTTTTGGAGACTTAAGTGAGTAACAAGAAGAAAGGTTTCATCAAGGTATTAAGGCGATTACGAAGAAAATGTATCAATGAAAAATAATTAATTGTTCAGGAGAGCTTTTTTAAATTTAAAACGATCATTAATTTCCCACAAAATAAATTTTTTTCATTTTTTTATCTCAGTAAATAATGATTGCACTAAAGAAATTTTAAGATCAATCAATGCAAAAAAATTATTCTGTATAAATGGTTATTTTTCGAAAAATTTATTTAGAACCTTTTCATTTATAAGGCGACAATAGGACACATTTATGATGGTAAGGATTTTTGCTATAGCTTTTTTATTCAATACAATGTTATTAAATTTATTATGTTTTGTGTTTACTATTGTACATATTTGATGAGGTTTTAATTTAATTTTATAATATAATGCTTTTCATTTGGCCGACCCCAAATAGTTGGGAGAGAAGGCAAAGGAGAAGAAGAAGAAGAAGAATATAATGCTTTTCATCTGACCATAAAAATATTGACTTTTTATATTTTTTTTCAAATAGGTGTCTCTAAAAGTATAGCCAATCTAGCCTTGGGTCGGATCGTCAGGGAAGAAATAGGGAAAATTCCCCCCCCCCCAAAGTCATGAGAGGTTTTTATACAATGATACAATGCATTTATACCATAGGTTTGACCATTATTTTTGTCTATTTCTACCAATTTTTTAAATGATCCCCCCCCACCAATATCAATTCCTAGATTTACCACTGATTTAACCAAATCAAAGTCAATATCATAATCAGCAACAAAATAAGTATTACCTGAAAATCACTAATTTTATTTAATTGGCAGTGTATTGATCTACAAGACGTGTTAATGACAATAATACTATGTGGCTTTGAAAATAAAAATATAGTTAATAAAAGAATAATATTGTAGTAGTGTTCGCGCAGCATAGTATTTTTTATAAATAAATATACAATAGGTGACCATATGGCAGTAGTGCGATCGTCATTATCTGTTTTTTCCTCTTCCTCGTTCAAATCATTTATGAATTGTATATGTGTACGGGCCAGGTGTGTAAAATAATATCACAGATTAAACAAAACCAGATTGTGCACTCGGGCTTAGAATAATAGAATCGTGAATAAGATGCTGTGATTGGGTGCCCGCTAAGTGGCGTATCCAGTTACAATGAATACATTTATCGTACGCTTCATTTACAATATGTTTGCTACACTGACTGATTTAATCTATAAACCTTGAACGTTCCCTATTTACACGAGAGCTTCACGCCAGCATTCATTTTGGCACCCGCAAACGCGCGCGTAGTGGAGTAATACGGAGTTACTATCATGATATCTTGATATCGTGAATATCTGTGATAATAGAATGTTTATTGTTTTGATACAATTTCACTTTTGAGTTTTTCATGTAATTATTGTTAATTGTTACAGTATAGATTACACAATCAGAATCAATTCATCCACCAAGAGTATCCTATCACACAACGAGAATTATTAATTTTTGAACTAGGTTGGAAAAAACAGGTCTTTTGTCCTTTTAATTTTATTTAATTTAATAATATAAAGACTAACCCTACCCACTCCCTGTTTCCCCACACTATTAATTAATACATATATAATGTAGGGACGTATTACATGTAAGTTAGTACCTAGTACCTACCTACCCACCCATCCCCTAAATTACCTATGACACTTGTAATAGGTGAACCACGAGATCGGCACCACTGATCAGAATAGTATTAGAATTATTATAATCATGGATAAAAATTGTTTTATTTTATGTTATAATAAATTATTTAAATTATTCTTGATTGTGTAGTTATTTTAATATTTTTATGAAAATTATTAACATGCACTGTTAATGTTTTTTTGGTTGAAAATTGAGTAGGTATCACAATCTTCGCATTTAAAAGGTTTGACCGGTAAAATATCGGTGTCATGAAATTTTCTCCAATGTACGTTTAAACTTTTTCTTTGGGTAAATGTTTTAGTACAAAATGTACAATTAAAACTATTGGTCTCCATACCAGTTATAAGATTGTAATAATAATATTGTAAATATTTTGGTAAATCAAAAATCAATTAATGATCAAATGTCAGATATTCATGATAATTACATGAAAAACTCAAAAGTGAAATTGTATCAAAACAATAAATATTCTATTATCACAGATATTCACGATATCAAGATATCATGATAGTAACTCCGTATTACTCCACTACGCGCGCGTTTGCGGATGCCAAAATGAATGCTGGCGTGAAGCTCTCGTCGTTTCATTAGATATACCCCCCTCTCAGCTTTACCTTCACTGGTACCGCCACGCCGTCGTGTCCACTACATAAACGATTATATCCATGAGCAGTCTATCCCCACCACAACTATTGTATGTTTAACCTGTGCAGTTGCTGCGCCGCAATCATGTGCCTCTACCATAATATTTTTATTATAATGAGTACTTATTATAATTTTACCTTCACTATACATTATTATCATATATTAATACATAAAATTATAGTTGAAAAAATAGAATTCATTTATAATAATTATTTCTCTGTCAGGCATTTATTTTCGTGTATCATAACAATTATACCTCATTGTACCGCAAGATAAATGTAAAAAAAAAAAAGTCATGTATACAAATATAAATAAAATAAATATAATGAATAATACCTAATAGGGAGAAAAAAAAAGGCAAGTGTTGAGATCCGATTTTATTATAAGATTTTGACGAAATTTATGATGTCAGTATTTAGCTAGAATTCACACTATAATAACCCTAAATCCTTCCCACATATTTTAATTGTTAGATGTAAACACTATTTTTTCTTAGTATTGTGATAATTCTGTTTTAACGTATTACTATGATGTAAACGGATTTAAAACAGTATCATTATTTCTTTTTCAAACTTCGCCGTCGTCATTTCGTTATACTTGATTTTTTTTTTTTTTGAATAAGTTTAAAATAATACATATATAATCGTAAGTATTCATTTGAAAATTACAATAATAATCAAAATATTATTATAAAGTATTTTTTCACAGATGTCCGATACTCCTGAGTATGATGGAAATGAGTTCAATAATATACTCAGAAATATTATACAAGAACCCGATGAGATTTTACACGATAATCAAATGGGGGTGATTAGATGGGGAGAAGAATTTGGAGATATAGTAAGTAAATATACTAATAATTAAAATATCAATTATATAATTATTTTTTATTAAATGTAGATCCACCAATTTCATGATAGTGATTATAGTACACTACGTCTTCATTTTCGGCATAATCCGTCACAGCCAACTCCTGAAATTGTCAATCTGTCACCTGCGTCGTCACAGCCTACTCCTGAAATAGTTAATCCGTCCCAGCCAACTCCTGAATTGGCTATTCCATCTCCAAGTTTATTAATGATTAGTACTTTACCATTTCCACCGTGAATTTCACCAGATATGTTTGCTCCGTCACCTGCACCATTACAACCTCAACTACTATCACCTGATCCACAACAAAGTTGTGAAAAAAACTGGTGTGATGATGGTTATAATGAATTATTAGTTATATTCAAAAATGAAAATTTAAAATGAATATTTTATATTTAACTTTTTTTTGTTTATAATAATTTCACAACATTTAAAATGAAAATTATTTTATAATAATTTTGCAGTTTTTTACAATTTATTATTCATTATTATATGATTACGTGTTATTTTTATACATACATAATACATATAATAAAATATTTTATTTCTTTGTAATTTAATCCCTAATTTTTTTCTTAAAAACAATATGGCTGTAGTATTGATATACCTACAGAGGTAAGCATTTTATGCAGATATATGAGATCTATAGATAACGTGTATACTTTTCAACAGTTTAAACGAAATATTATCTTTCTAACCGTTAGTTGTTTAACGACAGAGCATATATCCATACACTTATTATTTTATTCAATTTTGATCATTATGTTTGCGTGTGACAAATGTACATCGTCGTTTTCTCGTAGAGATAATCTTAAGGTACATAAAAGAACACACGGTGGATAGATTTAAATGTTCTACGTGTAAATTAACTTTTAGTTTGAAAACTAATCAAACGACACCAAAAAAATATTCACCGTAAATTCTGAAAATATTAATTTTTATTTTCCTGTACATAATACATATATTTTTTTAATGTACTTGATAGATATATTCAATGTGAGCTCTAAAAAACATCGAAATTTTGTTGAAATTTTACCAAACATATCAGCCGGTCATTCGAATCAGGGTATGTGAAATTAATTATTTAAGATTCATACATGCTATACCATTTGACAAAATATTTTTATATAATAAGTACAATCTCGATACAACATAAAGAAGAAAATCAATTTAACGATATCAATAATGAGTTAGTTTTTCTGACAGAAGGTATGGAAAGCGCCGATTCAATTTGGAGAAATTCAGGTAAGATTTTTCTATGTTAGGATAGAAATATTTAAAACAAATACATATTTTTATTATTAAAGATTGGATAAGTCAATTTAACGGCTCGTTGTCAAACATATTACGCGATCGAACAGTTTTATCCTCCCCTTCTCCACTATTTTTACGGCTGATACCATCGCTACGAATACCGCCCTCCCAGCTACTGTTGTCGCCACCGCCGTAATATAACGCGACGTATTTCTCGTACAGTCACAACTGTTTTACCGCCATCCGTACCTCTATCATCAAATAACTGCCTTATCTCCATTGTAACATATTTATAATTATACGGTTTTACCTCCACTGTATTAATAAAATTGTTGTGAATATTTAATATCTGATGTTCAAATACTATTTATCTAATAACTGATTGTTAAAATTAATAATTTAAATGGTAACATAATAATAAATCGAACGAGGTTTTTAAAATTTTGGATAAAAATAATTATATATTATTTAAGACGGGCAAGTAATAAAAAATATGTATTAATTTAACTGGATGTTTTATAAATGCCCACCTTTGTGTACATAAATATTGATTTGTTATGTACCTATGTATAATACATCATTATTTATAGAAATCAACAATGAAAATGTTCAACCAATGTCACAAATACCTCCTGGAATATATGTGTTAAATGATATAGCTGGTACTTCAAATCAAGGTAAATACTCGTAATAATTTGATTAAAAAAAATTAATACATTTTCTAATTATATTCTCTAAATTTCTAGGTATTAATTCTGACATGGACATTTGTACGGATACTAATAATGATCAAGGTAAAAAGTTAATATAGATCTATATAAGAAAACATAAATCATTTAAATAGAAGTAATATTTTACAATAGGTATAATTTCATGTAAAAGATTAAAAAAAGAAAACCGAATGGATAAGGTGACTAACCCTGGAATAGTGCATTTAAAATCGTTTTTTAATGGAATTTGTCAGAACTATTTTATGAAAAATATTAATAATGAAAATTCATATATTAATTTTTTAAATGAATCGAAACACGAAATTTTAAATGTACTCGAAAAGCTAGTCAAAGAAGGTCCTATAAAATATAATCTTATACTTGAAGCTACATATAACATACCAGAAACTTCAAGATTTGAAAATAGGGCTTTCAAAACATCTGCCACATCAATTTTTATGGAAACATGTTTAAATAAATCTATACAGGATGATTTCGTAAAATTATTACATGAACAGGAACATTACGAAGGCATTTGTAGCGGTTACAAATTTTTCAAAATTTATGGTTTATTGTTAAATATTAATAAATATAAGCCGATCGGGAGTTCTTCTTATATTCAACTACCGGATGATATTTCAAATCGTAAAGCCACGATTAACGTTCAAAATATAAATGAAGAATGTTTCAAGTATAGTATTCTTTTGAAATATGTTAAAACCGGTAACCCTCAAAGGCCATCAAAATATTATGATGAGCTAAATTCTAAATATGATTTCACTGGACTTTCATTCCCCGTGTCATTAAAAGATATCGAAAAATTCGAGAAAAAAATCCTGGAGTTTCAATAAATGTGTATGGAATCAAAAAAGGTACAAAGACTAGATAAAATAAAGTAAAAAAACCAAAAATGTATAGGAAGAAAAAATCGACGGAAGAATATACTATAGTCCCATACAAAGTATGTGATGATAAGTTAGAAGACCATTTTGATTTATTACTTATCGGTAATAATGAAGGAAAGCAGCACTATTGTTATATAACTAATTTATCGCGTCTTATCAGTCCACAAATTAATGCATGCAATAAATCCATTGTAATTTGTCGTAAATATTTTAAAAGTTATAGTAAAACATCTATCATAAATGGTCAGCCTGGTGGGGAAGAAAGATTAAATCAACATAAAATAAAATGTAATAAAAATAAGGCAGTATTACATGAAATGCCAAAACCAAATTCATTTTTGAAATTCAAAAATTTTAAAAACTCTGTACGACTTCCTATTTCAATATATGCAGATTTTGAATGTCTATTATTAAATTTACTTCGAATATCGATAATAACAGTGCAACACGAATTTCACAGGAACATATTCTTATGAATTTCTGTTTTTATATAAAAACGTGTAACGTACCGGTTAGATTATTGAAAAAGTATCAAATTCCTATAAAACCAGTATTAGTAAGAGGAGACAAACAAAGTACAAAAGAAGATGTCGCAAAACGATTTTTGGAAGAAATTGTAGCTGTTACACGTAAAATTGAATCTTTATATAAAACTAATATACCTATAAAACTTACATCTGCCGATAATATGAATCATGATATTATTTTAAGCATAGATCGCCGTACCTTGTGTGAGAGTAAATTTAACGCGTTGAACTATCCCATCAGAGATCACAATCATCTTAATGGAGAATACCGTCAAAATATTTGCAACAATTGCAACATGAAATTAAAAAGTTCTAAATTTGTACCTTGCTACTTTCATAATCTGTCCAATTACTATTGTATTTACATTTAGATTACATTCTATGTATTGGATGATTTTGTCCATATGAGGTGTGGTGATGAGGAAGTTGGAAAAGACAGTGGATTTTTACGTTGTGGGTTGGAACACGGAAGGAGATTGAGGATAGGAGATCAGGTGAGTCAACAGAGCCATTAAGAAGGGATGTTATGAAGGAATGGTCGGCTTCGATTCAACGGGATGTTAAGGATGGAAGTCGAAGGGTTGAGCGAATAAGGGAATAGTCGTGTTGAGGACGATAAATTTTTAATCGGAAAGCAGCATAGGACAAAAATCTGTTTTGGACTCGCTCCATTCGGAGTATATCCCGGGATAGGTGGGGATACCAAACCACCACCACATACTCCATAATGGAGCGAACCAGGGAAGAATAAAGGACACGAAAACAGTAGCTGGAAGAAAAATTTGTTGTGTTGCGCTTTATAAATCCTAGGACTTTAAGGGCCCTACCAATCATATTGTTTATATGAAATTCAAAGGAAAGAGTAGGAGTGAAATAGATACCTAGGTCTTTGATAAGGGTGACGCGGTTAACTAGGGATCCATCGATAGAATAGGAGTGAGAAATAGGATACCGATTGCGAGAGAAGGACATAACGTGACATTTGCTAATATTAAGGGAGAGGTTAAGTTTTTTGCCCAGTTGCAGAAGGAATCGATATCAGATTGAAGGAGGAGGCAGTCGGAAGGAGATGAAATTTTGAGGAATAGTTTGACGTCGTCAGCGAATAGCAGTACTTTAGCAAATGAGAGGAAATCA
>JAIPRL010006276.1:0-28144 GCA_025469235.1 Pemphigus obesinymphae
TAGAATACATAATGACAAATTCAGATCTTTTTTCAAAATTAATATTGGTCCATCACAAGCTTCACAATTTTGTCTAGCTTTTGGGTTGTTTTACGTGTTTTTTTGTACCGTCTGCAACCCCCTTAATGTAATTTAGTCATAATTCTTACTTATATATAATATATTTTTTTATTATAGTTACCTAGGTACCTATAAAATAGGCTGAATAGATCTCCTAAATCAGTGTGGTTTGTCACATCGATAATGGATACAGAATTATTTGCAGATTAGAGGAGTCTGTGTGTTCTTCCACACAAACAGATTGATTAAAATAAAAAATATATACATGTATGCGTTTCTGAAAACTAGACATTTTGTTTTACTAACCGAAATGTTCTTACGTCTCTCAGCAAAAGTATCCACATAAATATTCTATAAATATTCCGATTTTATTCCTCGGGCGTTTTTCGAGGCCGTTTTACGCGCGTTTTGACGTCCGACGCTGTCGGAAACTATTCTGCGAGGGTTCCGCAATTTTTCCGCGTCCCGTTTTCGCGAAATTTGCCCGAGAACGTCGAAAAAAAGGGACTGGTAGGTGCCACGGTTCGCGTTTTTGCGAGGTATAGGGGGGGGTGTTCCGAGCGGCACCCGACGACTGTCGCGTTATCACCTTTCCGCGCGATTTACTTTCTCTCTTCCTCTCCATGGGCTTAGTTTACACCGTGTACTTGATACGTGTACCAAGCGTTTAATCCGCATTAAGGTTTCGGTGTAAACAGGAGCGCATCAATATAGTCTGATACGATCGAGCAAGGCGTATCAGACTAAATTCGAGGCGCACTAAACACAAAAATCATTTAATTAAGGTTATGTTTAATTTGTTTGTTGTTTTATTCCGTGTTTTTTTTCTGGGTGGTATTGGCAGACCTTTAAATTAAATATTATACTTCTAATTTTATACAATTCCGAATAATCGAATATTATGTTTTGGTAATGTTTTGATAACAGAATGATAATACGGTCGGTGTAAGCATGGACGTATAAAAAATGGTCTGCTAGTACCCGTGGTGTAAACTAGGCCATTGTCTCATCACTTCCGAATCCACGATTCGTCTTATCCCACTTTTCGGTCCGTTTTCACGTCCTGCCGACCCAACGGGATTGTCTTCTCCGGCGTCGTTAACCCCGGACCGGACGTCTTTCCGGTCCGTT
This sequence comes from Pemphigus obesinymphae, assembly GCA_025469235.1. Lineage (NCBI taxonomy): Eukaryota > Metazoa > Arthropoda > Insecta > Hemiptera > Aphididae > Pemphigus > Pemphigus obesinymphae. Next base: position 1,192 of record JAIPRL010006276.1, read on the forward strand.
TTCGTACGCGTATGGTCGGTACGTACTCGACAATGTCGGCAACCAAAATAAGAAATATTTCTGAAATTTGTCGTCAATAATTATGTCGGCGACATTATTGCAAACAAATTTTTGTTTCCATTCATCGTGGGAAAAATGCGACATGTTTATAAAAACAAAATCGGCGACAACGTATGGACAGTGGACACGTCATACATGTACAAAACTACAAGACGCATATAGTGTTAATTACGGTTCAGTTATATTATTCTAATTTATATATAATATATACGTATATATTTATACATTGAAATTATAATTTTTATGTATATTTACATACAAATTTACATGTAATTATATAAATATATACATGTTATACTTTAATTCTCCAGATATACCAATGTCATCACGTTTAGATCGGTCATTAAATCATTAGCACTGTATTTTTTCTTTATTAAAGGATTAAGACGAACCCAATACCACCTAATCTTCTTTTGCTGGGCTTTTTTTTATGTATCTTTACGCCGGGCAGTTGACAAAAATTAGTATATAAAGATAAGAATACAGATAAGTGTGATAGTAAATATTTTTTTAGGATTTCTATTTATTAAAATCAAGAAATAATATATAAATATACAATTCATATAGAGCCAAATGGCAGATATTGAACGCAATCTAAACAAACTAAACTATATTTAAATAGGTAGTAAAAATTATATTATTGTTCAATAAAAGCCTAAATATCTTAATTTCCAGAGGAAATTTGAAACTCAAAATATTTTTACTAGAAGTATACGAGTACAAAGTATTTGTTAGAAGAATTGTGAAATTTGCATCTATACAAACAAAAACAACGAATACAAATATTTTAAAACATTTTTTGAACATAATTTTACAATATACAATTAAGGACAAATTATCTTCTATAACATCCGAAAATATAACATAAGAACTCATAAATTTGTTGTTGTCGTTTACTTGTATTTAATTTCCCACAAGAACACATTAAAATAATTAACATATTGTAAAAATCAAAAACGTTATTTGTAAAGAAACCGCTGTTCAAATTTTTTTGTAAATTATAAACACTTCGAATATTTTTCTCTTCAGAGAACCTATGTGCAATTTTTCCATAAAACATAAAAAATCAGATAAATTAATTTTTATTTTCAATTAACATAAAAACCAAAAAACGATTTCTATGGGAACTTCTGTAAATCTTTTTTTTAAAGAAGAAAATACAAACATTTTGAATGTAATAAAAATAAAACAAGCTATTTTCTGATAAATAATTAGTGTAATAAGAATTTAATGTTTAAAAATAAAGAATTTATACATTCCACAATAAAATTAAAATGTTAAACGAATTACCATTCTATAAGCCACCAAAATTTTTTGGTAATATTCACGAAAATATAGATTAATTTATTTGTAAATATAATTAGTATAAGCTTATTAATAGCTGGTCAACTGAACACAAAATACATTATTATGTAGGTATTTATTTCAATGACACTGCACTAACTTTTCTAGACAATTTCAAACGAAATAATCGAAATGTAACTTGGGAAAATATATAAAACGTCTTTCGTTTAGAATTTGAATATCCAGAACAACAACACATGATAAAAATAGTTTAAACAAATAATTTTAATTAATATTAATAAAAAAAAGGAATCAATTACTTGATGAGTCCATATAACTTTATATAATATACACGATGTGGAAAATTTATACAATCAAATAAACTTGAATATATCACAAACAGAAATCACGTATAATTAAAGATTTAAAACCAGAAATTGCTAGGTTTATAGGAATTCTAAACAATAATAATTTACAAGATTTAAAAAAGAATATCGAAAATATGAATACATTAAATATATTATAAAGAGTAAAACACCACAATTTCCTAACGTAATTAAATCTCAAATAACTAGAGAACCCATTAACACAAAATAAACTTCGACAATTATCATCAAAAATGACAAATTTAGTATTAACAGTAAGAAATATGAATTTGAATCAAAATTATAACGAAAATTGGCATGCTAATAATACAAATAACTACAAAAACAATAAAATATATTTAGAATTAAGCTCAAACCAAAGACCACAATATAACAACAATCAATTAAGCAATTTCAAAAATTACAAAAATCAAAATATTTCAATAATTAAAATAAAAATCCAATTTATTACAATTTAAAATATAGAACAAAATGCGAACATTGTCATAAATATAATATTAACAGTAAAAATGTAAAGAAGAAGTAAAGATAAACTGATGTCATTTAAGATTATAGTGTATGCATGAATTTATATGGCCATAGAGAAAGAAATCACAATTATATTTACAAAAGAAAGAAAAAAAATAGGTAACTAATACAAATTTGTATTACACACCTACATTTTGGATTAAAATTAAAATTTGTTAATTTAAGTATTAAATTTAATTAAAAAATAATTGGCAAGGCGGTTGTGGACCTCACAGGTTTTTTAATTTGGTTAGACCCATTAAAATTTAATTGAAATTATTTAGGTATAATTAAGTATCTATACCTAAAGAATAAATAAGTGTTTCCCTACCGAGGTAATTTAAGATTAGTGTAAGAATGACTTTTTATGGTTATAAAGAAAGAAATTTCAATTATCTAAATTTACAAAAGAAAGAAATGTAAATAGGTACCTACCTAATACAAATTTGTATTATATACCTACATTTTGGATTGAAATTTATTTTTGGAGATTTAATTGAAAAAAAAAAGACAGGACGGATGTGGACCCCGCAGGTTTTTCAATTGAGGTAGGGACAAAAAAAAATTATTCAAAATTAGTGTAGGTACCAAATGAATGAATAAATTTAAAATTTTTCCGTATTAAGGTCATTTGGGATTAGTGTGAGATTGACATTATATGGCCATAGAGAAAGAAAATTCAATTAAATTTACTAAAGAAAGAAATGAAAATATATACCTAATACAAATTTGTATTATATACCTACATTTTGGATTAAAATTGAATTTTGTAATATTTAAGTTATACATTTAATTGAAAAAATTGGGCAGGACGGTCGTGGCCCCCACAGGTTTTTTAATATGGGTAGAGATATTAAAATTTATTCGAAATTATTTTGGTATAAGTACTTATACCCAAAAAATTAATTAATGCATCTTACTGGAGTCATTTAAATGAATTTATATGGCCATAAAGAAAAAAATTTCAATCAAATATAATAAAAAAAGAAGTGAAAATAGGTACCTAATACAAAAGTGTATTATATACCTACGTTTTGGATTAAGATTTTATTTTGTAAATTAAAGTTATAAATTTAAATATGAAAAAATTGGGCAGGACGGTTGTGTCACCCGCAGGTTTTTTAATTTGGGTAGAGACATTAAATTTTATTCGATATTATTTAGGTATAAGTATATATACCAAAATAATGAATAAATGTTTTCCATGTGTTTTCATTTAAGATTAGTATGGGATTGAATTTATATGGCCATAAAGAAAGAAATTTCAATTAAATTCACTAATGAAAAAATTTTGTATTAGGTAGGTACCTATTGTACCTAATACAAAATTGTAATATATACCTATAATATTTTGGATTAAAATTTAATTTTGAAAATTAAAGTTTCAAATTTGATTAAAAAAAAATTGGACAGGACGTTAGTGGCCCCCGCAGGGTTTTGAATTTTAATAGATACAAAAAAATGTATTCATACTTATACTGGTATGAGTACATATACCAAAAGAATGAATAAATTTTTCCCCACTGAGATAAATTAGGATTAGTGTAGGAATGACTTTATATGGCCATAGAGAAAGAAAATTATACTATATACCTACTTTTTGAATTAAAATTAAATTTTGTAAATTAAAGTTTAAATTTAATTGAAAAAAAATTGGACAGGACATTAGTGGCCCCCGCAGGTTTTGTAATTTTGGTCAAGACATTAAAATGTATTCAAAATTATTTTGGTGTAAGTACTTATACCAGAAAAATGAATAAATCTATCCCTACTGGAGTCATATAAGAATAGATTTATAAATTATTTATATGGCCATAGAGAAAGAAATTTCAATTAAATTCACTAATGAAAGTAGTGAAAGTAGGTACTTAATATGAATTTGTATTATATACCCATATTTTGGATTAAAATTTAAGTTTTAAATTTAATTGAAAAAAAATTGAACAGGATGGCAGTGGCCCCCGCAGGTTCTTTACTTTTTGTCTAGACATTAAAATTTATTCAAAATTTTTTTGGTGTATGTACTTAGACCAGAAGAATGTACAAATGTATCCCCACTGGAGTCATTTAAGATGAGGTTTAAAACGACTTTATAAGGATATAGAAAGAGAGATTTCAATTAAAACATTTGTGGATATAAAAAAAATGTATTCATTATTATTTTGGTATATGCACCTATCTACGACTATTCTACTTATGACTATAGTACCTCTGACTATTACTACCTATGACTACACTACCTATGATTATACTACCTACGACTATACTACCTACGACTATACTACCTATGATTATACTATTTATGACTACCTATGATTATACTACCTACGACTATACTACCTATGATTATACTATTTATGACTATCTATGATTATACTATCTATGACTATATTACCTATGACTATACTACCTACGACTATACTACCTAAGACTATACTACCTATGATTATACTATTTATGACTACCTTTGATTATACTATCTATGATTATACTACCTATGACTATACTACCTACGACTATACTACCTAAGACTATACTACCTATGATTATACTATTTATGACTACCTATGATTATACTATCCATGACTATATTACCTATGACTATACTACCTATGATTATACTACCTACGACTATACTACCTACGACTATACTACCTAAGACTATACTACCTATGATTATACTATTTACGACTACCTATGATTATACTATCTACCTATGATTATATACTACCTATGATTATACTACCTACGACTATACTACCTATGACTATAACACAAGATAAAAATAAATTCAATTTTAATTTACTGTTTGCAAATTTATCCTATTAATTTAAGAATCATCTTTTATATTTAAAAACACTATTTATCCTTCTTTTAATAATTATATACAAGTCACGTGTTCCCATGTGTCAATGTCACATTGTCACATATCTCACATGGTGATATATGTCACAATGTGAGATTCTACACATATTTTCGTATAGTAAGTATTTTCAACTTATCTTAGAATAGTAAAACTAAATATTTCTTAAAAACATTTTTGAGACAACCGATACTTTTACACAGGAAAAGTTGAACTCCCAAAACACCCTTTAAAAATATAAATTTAAGTCAGAAAACATACGTTGCATATAGCAACTATATGGAGTTTATCAATAAAACTAATTTCATTGGGATAACATGTAGAACGAAATTTTCTATATATTGTAAGGTTCGTTTCAGTAAGTTAACTGTGTCCACACAGTGATAGTAGTGCTTGGGAGTAGCTGTCACGATAGTACTCTCCAAAAATCATTTATGTATGATATATAGGACATGATAGTCATTCTTGCCCTATCACATTTTCTTGATAGTGTGATAGGGCCTATATATTATACGTAAATGATTTTGGGAGAGTACTATTGTGACAGCTACTCTCATGCGCTACTTTCACCGTGTGAACGTGGCTTTAATATAATAGTTTGTTAAAATATATGACTGTATTTCAATATGCAGCCACTGTAAACTTTGTAAGTTTCCTGTAATATTTTTACAGAATATCTATTTACATTAAATCATCTTTAAGTCGAAATACAATATTTAGCTTTTACTTACACATTTATAGTGTACTTATAAGATCCTATTTGCGTCACCCGGGGGACATCACGTAGAGGTTGGCTCTTATCGCTCCCCAAAAATGATTTTTTTTAGCAGCATACAATCTACTACAAAACCAGTACTACCTATTATTAATAAAAACTGCCAAGTGCCAACCCTCCATCATTAACCATCTACTGGCCAACCCTTGTGATTTATTCCATTACCCGTGGATCCTCTACTTCATTGAGTTACGCTCATCCCTTCCTTATCCATATAAATCAGTATTTAACTGATACTAATTTTTAAAGTATTCAATCAATGTGTAATCTATACGTAGAATATTACATTGTATTTAATAAACCTTAATTTTATGAACATCTTAAACAAATAACTACTAATAAAACATATTGAATTTTGTAAAACGTTTAAAAGGTCTGTTTTAAATATAAATAAATACATTAGTTCTAAATAGGTTTTAGTACCTTTTTTAGTTTTTTTTTTAGTAATTCTTGAATTTAGAAAATCTTTATTAGGTAGGTATTTTCAAATCTATTGTTGATAAAAATTATAAAATATATAATATCTATATAAAATTGTAATTAATTGGTTTTATATCTTGTTTTTGGAATAGGTACCTACAAAATTGTTTTGAATAGGAATGCTTTTATTATTTAGTGTTTTTAATTAGGTATTTATATTTTTTTATTTAATATTTTTGTGGCAAGACGTTTTTCTTTGGTATCTTCGAAATATGATCCACGGAATAAAAGATATTTATCGATTATTATGGATGTCGACTACAATTATGAACGAATTTAGATATCAATGAAATACTCATTGAAGTATATTTTATACTATCATACTATTGATTATTCTATTCAATGTTAGTTTAGTTATAATTGTTTTCCTGCCTATTTTTTTAATCTTAGTTATAACTATTTTTTCTGCTACCTTTATCACAATGATATAGAGGTACATTTTTCACACATTTGTTCATTATTTTTCTATATTCAGTCAAAAATCTACTATTCTACTTCTTCTCCACTTCTTATAATAATCCTCTGTAGAAACGCACTTTTTTTTAGTTCAAAATTCAGGGTAAAAATACAAAATAAGTAGGCATCGAGTAAAAAATTGTCTCATAAGTTTTTTAAATGGCGTATTCTTGTATTTTAAATCACTGCAGTACGAAATAAATACAATTTATATAATTATGTATACAGCGACAGTATATTGATATTTTAATATTGAAACAAAATAACGTTTTTTTTTCGCAAAGTCAACTAAAATATTAAGGTTGCCGTTCAAATACGAATATTAGCATTTAGCAGTTTACTTATTGTAGTAATTTCCAAATAAGTCAAAACTATTGCCTTATAATATTTGATACAAATCTAAACGCATAACAATAACTTTACTTTTAAAAATTAAAACAATTTAATATGATTTCAATGTATAATAAAAATTGAAATTAAATACAATTATATTAATTGGTCTGTGGACCACGACCACCGGACTGAATATAAGCCCGTACCAGTTCACGGGTGAGTGCATACTTCAATCCAGATGTACGACACCGATCGGAATAGTGCTTATCTTACACTCACCGGATTTATGGATACCGGTATCCTTCGGTGTTCCTCGCCGATAAAGCGTTATCGAACCTCGGGCGAGTGGCAACCGCACGGGACTGCCGGTGGCCCGTAGACTCCGCGCTAACCCCGAACGGACACCCTAACACCGAGGAACTTCTACTTAGCCAAGCCTGGCTTTAAACCACAAAGGAGCTTTTGCTACAGCCACCACGGAGCAAAAGACCTCCCCGAAAACCGAAGCTTCCGAGGTTAGGACGGGCGTATCCCGACCTACCCGTGATACCGCAATGATCCCATATTTGACTTCATTTTTTTTATATATTCTCGGATTTTTTTTTTTTTTTTGTTAACTTTTGATATATATATATTATATATATATATATATTAAGTGATGTGGTTAATTAATTATTTGAAATAATAATATTTGTCATGCTATGCTTTACAACTTTTGAATAGTACACCATTGTGCTTATTTTACAATTAAAATAAATATTGATTAATAATGAACAACCTTAACTATAACCAGAAATAAATTATCCAATAAGAACATCCGTAACGATAGAACCAAAATATAATAAACTACCATTATTATTTAATATTTTATAATGTCATAACTATACAAACATTTTAACAAAAATTGGTGAAATTATATTTAAATTCATCTTTTAACCTGAATTTGGAAATGAGGACATTTTTACCAAATAAGTAATACATAGCAAATAACTTAAACACATTTATTTAAATGTAAATTACATTTAAATGGTTTTTATTTCAACTGGTCATAATTCACGATTTTTTCAATCCACACTAATCACTTAAGATACCTCTCACTCATCAAATAAATTACAATACAATTAAAAAATATACGGACTTAGTACGCATGTCTAATGTTTATTTAGATTTTCAAGTGATACATATTATTATATATTATGTTAAATGAATTTATTATTAATATTTCTGTATTGAAAAATTATATATTTATATATTTAGTTATTTCATCATTTATTTTTGATAAATACAGATTTATCACGCTTATCAATATACATTAATTTATATTTATAAGGTGTTTATAATAATGTGTATAAATGAAATGTTAATATAAAATGAATACAATGTTTATAAAATATCTCGGAAGCATGAGATACAAGTATACAACAAGATAACTTTCAATAGTCTGTTAAAAAATAGATTAGTATTGGTTGTAAAAATATAGCCATAAAGATTATTCATTTGTTAGACTAAAATATAATCTAAAAATGAACATCAAGTTTGAGTTATTTATACTATATTAAATCATTGATTTTCTACATAAGTACATATTTGCATTAATAATATTACACTATTTTCTTTTAATGAAATTATATATCTATTTTTATATATCTTATTATTGTTGTTCAATATAGGTATAACCTTTAAACACAAAAAAAAACCCATTCTTATCGTTCCATGATTAGCACACTATAATATATAGTTATATTTATATTATTATATTATTATAGTTGTATTTCACAAGTTGTGAAATTAATCATAAAATGGAATAATATGGAGTTAGAAACATAGTTATAATTTGCTAAAGAATCAGTTATAGTAGGTACTAACTTAAAAAAGAATAAAAAGAAATAATTTGTTAAGGATCTCGCAAAATCAGGCACTGCCTCTGTCTACAATTAGTGTAATCTATTATTTTAATTATTATATAAATCAGCACAAAGTGAATTACGAATTATTATGTACAACAAACATCAATAATTAATAATATATATAATAAGTATATAGTACCTATGTATCAATAGAGTCATTTGACGTTTAGTTTCAGATAATTTAAAAAAATTGATTTGAATAATTAGAAAATTAATCATATTTAGATCTATTGAGTTATACCAATAACGACATAATATACAATATAATCAATTATAATAATTTATATAAGTATAAAGTTTTGAAAAAAATTGTATTATTAGAATATAAAGAGATATTTTTATAAATTTTTATTTATTATGCCAATCTAAACAATGTGAAAGTTATAGATGTACAGAGTACAATAAATATATAATAATAATTTAAATTTAAAAAATACATATTCCGAATATATATATTTTACATTTAACACTTTTTTACCCTTCAAATAAGTATTCCGGATATAAAATAAAATTTTCTTTACAAGTCTACTAAATAAATAAATGTGCGCTTAAACTAAAGCGGCAATGGCAGAAAAAACTTATTTTTATACATTAAAATAAAAGCGTTCCAGCCGTAGTACAAATTTAGCACAATACCTACAGTGAAATATATTATTTCGCTGCATGCACTATATATATATATAAGTGATAGATATTGTGGAGTATTATCAGTAGGTACTGTTTTCTTAGCTGTTGGATAAATGTTCTAAAACACTATTATTATATGTATTGAATAAAATCGTCGTATTGGTAATATTATTTGCCACAGTTGGTACCTTCATTGAAAGATTGTAAGGTGTTTCTTTTATTTATTTCAATTATTTATTTATTCTTCTTTTTAATTTTTACTTGTTGTATTTATATATACAAATTATAAACTATAATACAAAACCAAATCGCGAAAAATTATTATTATCTGTAGTAAGAATATCCTATTTTATATAATATCCTGAATTTAAGAAATTGAAAAATAAAAATAAAATATATACAATATAATAAGGTATAAACCTGATTACTGATTCACCACCGTCCAATTTTTTCTTTGATTAGTAAAGTCAAGCATTATTTTATTTCGCTCCGATACCGCAGAAATTTCGCTCCCGCTACTACTACTGTTGCTGCTCTGGTCTAAGCGTACCTTATATATGTAACGATGACATTTCACTGACTCGCCTATCTTTGTAAATACGTTGACAGGGAGCACGGTTATATAGATATGTTTGAAAACTCGAAATTTGCTAGAAGCTCGATAATCATAAACGACACATATTGACACATGTAATGGTAATATAAGTTGCCAAACGTGAGAAGGAGACATAAATGTAGACATAGTCGGTAAAATTGTATCGTTAAGAGGACGTCGCACTCGCATTTGCTGTCTCCATAATATATCTAATGGGAAATATAGCAAAATATTACATTACGCGAAACAAATTATGTGGTGTCTTATGTAGTGTAATGTTACTATATTGTCTATTAGATGGGTGGAGACGGCAAATGCGGATGCGACGTTCGTTTAAGGAATGTAAAAACCTGAACAAATTCAAGCCGAGCATGGGCGCACAATCAAAGCCACTAGAGAAAATTTGACACCCGATCGAGACGAACACACATGCTCGGTTTGAATGTGTTCAGATGTGTACGCTCCTTTATAAGTACACTATAAATGCATAACTAAAGACTAAATATTGTATTTCGACTTGTATAAAGATATTCTGTAATTAATACAATTTACTGGAGACCATAAAGCCCACATAGGCCGTACATTGGAGCACAGCCATATTTAACAAACAATTATGTAACTTACTAAAAAGAACCTTGAAAATGTATAGAAAACGTCGTTCTTAATATTATCCCGTTGAAAGTGGTATCATCGAATAACTCGCATCTAGTTACGATGCAACGTACGCTTTTCCGATATAAATTTATATTTTTAGTGTTTGTTCAAGTTTTCGTGTGTAAAAGTATGGATTTTTGATCAAAAAGTTTTTTTTTTTTTTTAGAAATATATTGTTTTAATATAATATATAATATAATTATATTATCTAATATACCTACCTACTTAGGTGTATTATTTAATATATTTACATTGTATAAATGATAAGTTGTAAGTACTTGTTATACCAAAATTAGTGTTGTGACCTATGAAAACACTTTGAGTGACTTTTAATGATATAATTATTAAAATAAATATAGTTTTTAATGCATAAGATGTACAGTGTATAGAGAGTATGTAATGGTAACACAAATAATTTAGACGGAATCATTATATTTGATATGTGATTTTTCATTGGATAGAAAATTATATATTATATTCGTAGTAAAACAAAAATTTATAAAGTAGGAAACCCTAATTTTGACACAGTATTCGGGTAGATTACAGATTACAAATGAATACAAAAATTAATTGAAAGACAAGGTGAATAACAACATAAACCTAGAATATCAAGTATACTGGGCAGAATTATAAAATAAATTAAAAGAGGTAACAGAAGAAAAAATTGGCATAGTACGCTACAAAAAGACCAAACAATGGTTCAACGAAAACTGCAAGAAATCAGTACAAGAGATAAAGCGAAATCCATATTTGTTGTGAAAAGCAGTGAGGAAAATAAAAGAAAACTAGCCCAGAAACAACAAGAGATGAAATAAGTAATGAAAAGAGAAAAAAGAATGTGGGAAAAATCAACGGATAGAAATAATGGAGAAAGCATATAAAGACTCGAGAATGTTTTTCAGGAAATAATGACAAATGAGAATACGAATTAATAACTGAAAAACGATTCATTGTTAAAGAGATTAAAATAGTATTCCAAGAAATGCTGAATCAACCAGAAATAGAGGATTGAGAATAGGATAATGTCGTGATTTCAATAAAAGAACACTACCAATGCATACTAGTGAAAAAAGAAACTGAAGAAGCAATAAAAATGCGAAGGAATAATAAATCCCCAGGTGAGGACATGGTAGGAGTTGAACTACTATAAAAAGGAGAACTGATCGCAAATGATATATAGGAACTAATTAAGAAGATTTGGAAACGAGAACAAATACCAAAAAAATTTAAGATAGCAGTCATATGTCTCATATATAAAATAGGTGATCCAGAAGACTATCATAATTATGTGTTTACACTAAGACAGTTAATAAAAAAGCATTACGAGTACAATAAACCACTACACCTATTATTTATTGATTTGAAGCAGATGTACGATTCCATCAAAAAGATATCACATGGAAAAACATGGATAAATTCGGAATACCATCGAAATTAGTCAGATTGGTGAGAGCATGCATTGATGGATCGAGATATAAAATCAAATTTGGGACTCAGAAGAATTTGATGTGACAGTAGGACTAAAACAAGAAGATGCCCTGTCGCCTTTTATATTTTTTAACATTGCTCTGGAGGAAGTTGTCAGATAAGTTCAAGAAACATCGAAATCTATTTCAAAAATAGGGATGGATCAAATCTTAAAAATTGTTGTTTACTACGCATGTTTAGAAAAAATTAATTATAAAAATTTAAAGTTAATGAACCAGGATTAGATTTAAGGTCATCCGTTCAAATTATTTAGTGTTATAATTAAATTTGAATTCCTTATATATTATAGAATATTATACAAACCATCTAACAACTGCTAAATGTATACAATCAATATACTGAAAGAAACTTTGACTAACCATTAAACCATTTGATGACTCTACTGATTATTTTCATGGCATGCAGAAAAAATCGGTGAAATCGGTAGATACATTCACGAATTGTCGTTTCCTCCCCATTCGTCAACAACGCCATCCTTCTTCCATAACCTGATGTACAAAATTAATTTTTAATTTATTAATTTATTTTATTAATATCAATTGGCAATTTTGTAAGTAGGTATACATATTATAAACTATTACAGTATTATAATAAGATAGAAACAACTTATATATAAATTCATATATATTACAAATAAAATTAACGGGCGGATAAAAATAATGAAGACAGAAAATAAGAGGGTTTATGCAATTGTTTATTTATGCAACGAAGCTTTCAGTGTAAAGGATTGTTAAGGCAAGAATGAAGTAGAATGAGAAGGTATAAAGGAAATTAGCAAATTAATTAATTTATTATTTATAATAATTATCTCGATCCTAATGTTAAAATAAAATATCAGGTACATCTAAGGAGCCGTTAAGAATAGATGAAAATATGTACTTGAGGTCGGCGTCAGAAAGGGGTGATGAGAGAAAATGCATGTTTAATTTGGATAGAATCAGTGAGTGAATTTTGGCGTGAATGGTCTATTTTAATGATATTTGCGGCATAACAGAGGAATCTATTTTTATACGTTTTAATCTTAAATGGTCATTGGTCAGATGAGGATTTTAAATAACTGTGCCATACTCCAATATAGACTAATATAAATTTTAATAATTTCATATCATAATTTTGAACAAAATAATTTATATTGGCTAAATAATATTTTAATATATTTACAGGACTTAAAACGACTATCAGTTGATAAATTTACCTACCTACCTACCTAATAACTTTTCAAACGCTTTGACTAAAATAACAATTATAAAATTAGCAATTTTTCGATACTTGAAACAGTAATAATTATGTTAATAATACGGTTTAAACCAAATTTAGAAGTTTTTCACCATTTTTGTAAAAATATTGTGTAATCCATGAATTAAATATAGAATTTTTTAATTAATCCCGTATTTTTTCTACTATTATTATCTACTATTTGCAAAGTCACGGTTTTTAGCAAAAATTAATCATAAGATAATTTATAAATGGGCACAGAAAATTTAGTAGTATTCAGTAACATTAAGTAGGTATACAAATTATATGCATATATATTATAATCTCTGAAAATATATTAATTATATTTTAGAATTATCACAGATCGTTTAAAATATCGATGGATATCCAAGACGTCAAGGGCAACCCTCTCCCCCCGTGATTTTAATTTAATATTAAGTTTTTTATCACTTTTAAAAAAATAAAAATATTATGTGCTGCATTTTTAGAAAATATACATAATATCATTGAATATAATATTATTATTTAAACATGAAGGTTAATATAAAGTATTATATTTTTTGATAAACGTCAAATATGAATACATTGTGTGATTTATTTGAACTAAAAAAGTGTCGTCAAAATAGCGCTTGCTCGTAACTCGAGTGTTATCACCTAATATTCTCTACACCATACCTGCAGCCTATATTAATAGTTGAAGCACTAGAACATTTTCAGGTAGATAGGAAATAAGGATACACCATTAAAAGCTACATATTTATTAAATTCGGTTAACATTTTACAATTTATTAAATTTCTTAAAAAGTTAATTGAAAATATTAGTAATGATAGAGTTAACAATGAAGATATGTTTTCAAGTATTATGGATGATGTAAACAAGTAGGTATTTAAATTAACTTTAAATAGAATTAACAGTTCTAAGAGTAACTCAAAACAAAAAATAATCTCACTTCATCGAGTCCTGCTGATTATTATAGAAAATATATAGAATATATACCATATTTAGATTCATTATTTTTATCCTTAAATGATAGATTTACAGAGGACAATGAAAAATTTGAAATGTATTCAATTCTTCCCAAATATTTAAAACAAATTAAAAAAGAAGAATTTATAATTAAACTTAAACATATTAAATAATTTTATGGAGATTTTGTAGGCAATATAGAAAAAGTAGATCTTGTGTAGTATAATATTTGAAAAGAAAAAGAAATTGAAGACAATATGGATTTTGTTAAGTTATTAAAAGAAAACACATTCTTACCGGCAATAAAAAATTGTATTTTAATAGCAATCACACTATCTATTACAAGTAGTGTTGAAAGATAATTCAGATTTAAACCTCATATTTTTAAAATTATATTAAAATGCTTCATCGCATTAGTTATTTTATTTTTATTTTTCGTTAGCTTACTAAAAAAACTATATATGAAAATCAAAAAATACATTTGAAGAATTTTAGTGTGCGTGTATTATTTTAGATATTTTAGTAAAATACAAAAAACCAATTTTATTTATTCATCTATATTATTTATTAAAATACATTCGAGAACTTATGAATTATACTACAAATTATTATTATAAACCCAAATCACAAAATTAATTATTCCATTTTTAAGTTTTAACTGAGTATATGTATTTTAACAACTATGATATCATTTTCAGTGTAAACCAAAAACTTTGACCTACTTAAAAGTGTATAATTTTCATTATCTGGTTTTATAATAATTAATAGGTTTTATTTTTTTAATTATATTAGTTCATGGGTTATATTAGATACTGTACAAGATTTCTTTGTTTACAAAAATGTAAATTTAAATTGTTTTTCCCTAAACACTTATATAAGAGAAAATTGATTCTCTTTAAGTTTTTTTTAAAAATTTATTTCAATATTTTTCCTCCAGCCTTCTCCTAAATACTTTTTTTTTTATAAACATATAGAAACCAGCTCTGTTTTACATGGAAATCCCGTGCCCATGCTCAACCACCAAAATTGAATAAAAATAATATAATATAATTTTATTTTAATAAAAATTCATCTTTTTTAATATTCACTTATTTAGAATATATTAAAATAAGAAGAAAAATTCTGGACTACCTTAAGAGATTGTCACACCAATCATTTTAACTAGTAAAAAAATTTCTACGAATAACAAACAAAATCATGTCTTAAGAGGACGCCATCATCAATTTTCAATGGGTTCTGTGTAGGCATTTTTAAGAATTTTTTTAAATAATGAAAATATAACAATTAAAATTTTTTTAAATAAATCAGTCTAAAAATATTCTAATATCAATACCACTTTTATTGTTGTGTAATCACGACATTTGTTCAAAAACTACTTTTATAATTAGACAAAACTAGCTCTTTATAATGTACTTAATTAACTTTATATATTTTTTTTAATATTCTTATATTATAATATAAAAATATTATATTATATTAGAATATATTATTTTATTAGAAATAATAAAAATATACAATCAACTATACTACAGATTATTATTCTATTTGTACATATTTATAATCAAAAATGTAATATTTTTACACCCACCCAAAGGCCAAAACCGAAAATATTTACTTTTATACACATGTACTTTGAGTCTAATGAGATGGGTCGTGAAAACCTATGCCGACCAGTAATAGAAGAAAATAATAAATCATTAGAGCAATTTTAATTGTTTATAATTCAATTAAACAAGTAGGTATGTATTTGATGTTTTGACTAAATATAATGTAGATGTAAATTATAGAATATTGCTTAATATTGCTTATATATAAGACGCTGCCTTAGGGACAAAATATTAAAGAAACGTTTGATACAAAATGCTTTAAAAACATCATGATTTTCACCTTTTCCAATGTACTCTAAATAAACATTAACTTTTGTTTTTTAAATAGAAAATCTTATTAGTTTTATTTTATAAATGTATTCAGATGTTTCCAAAATTAATTTTATAGTGTTTATAATATTTATTTAGTGAAAGCCTGATTGCGTTACATAAGGACTTTAAGTTAGCTGTTAATAAGAAAGAATAGGTACATTATTTTTTAATATCAGTAGGTACCTATTTCATCAAATAATAATGAACTACATAATTATCTAGTACTATGTGATAAATTGAATAATAGGTAAACAAGATATTGTCTACCATGTGAAATTGACGCAATATGACAAAATATTATCTAACATTGTATAGTGTTAAATAATATTGCTTATTATATTTTAGTATATGCAAATAGCAACTGGTTTTTAAATTAAATATTTAAATTAAGTATTAATATAAATACCTATTTTAAAAGATTAATCATTTTTAGCTGTAATGGAATTAATTAAATACAAATGTTAAGCAATAAAATTAATTTAAAAATATCAAAATACATTTCGGAAATTCAAAATAAAAGTTGGCATTTAAGAATCAAAAGTTGATAGTTAATTATGATACATTAACATTATTATAATATATAATTACTAAAATATTTATAAGGATTTAATTTAAAAAATGAGCGTTGTATTAATATTGTTAAAAGAATCACACTGTATAATAGACTTCAATCAGAATTTGATAAATTTTTTTTTAGGGTTTTTTTTCTTTTAATTAACAGTCTTTTCATATTTGTATCCAAAAATATTTTTTGTGTTTTTATTTTATTAATATTACCTACCTATGTTACTTGAACAATATAGTAAAAAAAATCTTATAGTACAATAAAATATAAGTAAATATCTAAACTACCCTAATAATGTTTATAATACTGAAATTAACTTCACATTCTATTTAAAATATTTTACAATTGTTCGTATTTTCAAAATTTTTCTAGTGGGAGGGGGGAATATTGAAACCCAATATATAAACCCATTATATATTTTACTATCTTTAAGGATAAAATAGATTAGTTGACAGACAACGAAATGTTGTTAAACTGTTGGTAAAGAAGAGGGATTCTGTGGTCCGTGCACTATTAGGTAATGTAAATAATATGTATTCAAAATATTTCAATTCAATTTTGAATTTCTCGAAATGTAATGCTAAAAATATCTTTAATTTTGATATTTTTGGAATATTTATGTAAAATATTTTGCATTTCATGGAAAAAATGTGATCTTTAAACATGAAAAAAAAACGAGTGATAAAATATCTTCTTTAACATTAGGTACCTACTTACATATTTTCTATTCAGATTTTCTTTTTTTAATCTTTTAACAATTATATAAACAAACTATACAGTAAATGGTGGTTTTTATTTTTAGATTATTTTAAGATATTTATTTAAAAATTAAGAATATTTTTGTTTAATATTTAGGCATAAGTTAACCTGACGAAAAGGTCAACAGTCTTTAACAGAAATTCTACATAAAAGCAGACTACAGGATAGATCATGAGAGTAGAATATTTTTATTTAATTATTATAATATTAAACCATTAATTTGGTATACTTTTAACTTTAAACTTTAAATTGATCATTTAGTTGATAATTCCTTAGTTTGGTAATGAATGATAAAAGAAAACTCCGACCACATTTGTAAAAATTATTTTAAATTAGGTAATTAAAAACTCGAATATTTGTTTAAAACATTTTTAACACAAAATATTAAGCTTTGCAAATTATAATTTGCATTGTATTATTTTATACTTGCAAATTATAGTTGAACAATTGATACTAATCTAGAAGTTACCTGAGTTGCAAACTTCAGAACATTGAAAGGTCATGAAAGTAGCTAAGGAAACTTTCAAAAACTATAAATCAACTTCAAATTATAAAGGAGTGATTGGTACCAATTTATGTTCTAATAGGATGACTTGGACTCCTTAAACTCGGTCCACTATTTCCGTTAACACTGAAGGAATTTAGTCAATATTCTTAAAACTAAACTGAACTGAACTTAACTAACTTAAATATACTTAACTGAAATTTAAATTTATATTTATATTGATGGACATTCTGAAGGCATCCTCATAGAAATGATAATATTTTACAATAATGATTATTTATAATATATATTACATTAGTAACTAAAAAACGGTTTTTTTTTAAAAAAAAAAATGTACATACAATTTACAAACATTTCTTTACCAGTATAATCCATATTACATAATATCAAAAAATATCTATTGTTATATATTATGCCACTAATATTATGACCATATTAATATATTTTGTATATTTTATCAAGTATGATATTATTTCGATAAAAAATCATTGGTTAAGTTTACGCGAACAACCGAAAATTATAGGTACATATTCGCAAAACTGGACAAGTTACTGAATTTTTTTAACTCATTAAGTTATGAAAGTTTAAAAAAATGAGTTAATTTAAGTTAAAATTTACTTTTATATTTTTTTATTAAATTTATAAGTTAAAATTGAATTTTGAAAAAAATAGTAACTTCACTTAGTTATAAGTTAAAATTTGTAATCAAGAATAAAAAAATTATAAAATACCTCTCATCTGCAAGTTGCTACAATAGTTGTATTATTGTATTCATACTAAATGTTATAAGTAACTATAACTAATTAGTAGGTATTATATAATTATATAACAATATTATATGGCATCTAAATATTACAATAATAATGGGAAGATAATGAGAACCACTAATCACAGTAATACTATAGTTTTTATAATATAAGTAATCTTATTCATACCTAAAGTATAAAGAATAATATATACTTATCTAAATAGTAGAATTAGTAAAATTCAGCATTTTGGTTATTCCCTTTTTATTGAAATATTTTAAAACTATTTAATGTGTAGATTATACTATAAATTATATTTTTATATTTTAACATTATTATATAATATTAATATAGGTACAAGCAGATACAGTTTTATGATAATCGAAAAAGTAAATAAAATTAGTCATTTTTCATAGACGTAAAATTTGAAATTAAAACAAGTAGTTGTATAATATAACAATGATTTTTTATTTATACGCAGGTACTTACATAGAACATATCCCATATAATGATAAGTGGATCAACATCATATCTTGTCAATTGTTTTTACGATGTACCCAGACCAATCATATTTTCCTCGTTTCCATATTCCCGGTGCATTTTATATAATAAAAAAATACTTTTATACATATATTATTCTCATACAATTATTTAAAAATCTTTACGTACTTTGTTTGTATACGTAGAATATATGGTCGCCATATTTCTATAAGTGATAAGATCATTTGATTTGTTTTTACGTTGCTTTTATGTAAGTACTTACAATTCCTACAAGAAAATAAGAAAATAATTTATTTATTAAAGTAATTTGTAGGCGGTAAGCTAATAATAGATATAAGTATTGATAATTGAGTTCTAGAGTACAGCAACAAAAACAAGAAAAAAATATTTTTCGTTTGATGAATATAAAAGCATAGCAAATACATTCGACATTCAAAGTTAAACTTAATATTAAGATATATACTTTTTCCAGTAGTTTTAATAAGTATAAAAAATTCATCCTTTTTACACAGTTATGACATAATAACACATATTTGTCATACTGTCTTAGTTGTATACGCAATATTTGTATATAAATAATGATATAATAGCTCCGCTCAGAATCGTATTTATTGAATGTAATTATTTATTACTTTTAAATTTAAAATAATAATAATACACTATCCTGTCCAAGGATCAATGGACCAACTTTCACCACCATGGACTTGACAATTTTTATATATTGTTTTTTTAACAAACAACCGTTTTTGCAGTATATGGCTTGAAATATCTCGTTTTTTATTGGTCATTCGATAAAATGTTTCAAATAAAAATTGTAGAGGAAAAATTCTCTACAAAAAAAAAAAATGTATTGTTTATGCACTATCAACTGTTTTTGATGTAGGTACACGGCTTTTAATATGTCACCCTTTGAAAGAAATTTAATAATACGATAAATAATACATAATATTAATTTAAATGCGATACGAATATTTTTTTGTGATTTATTCGATAGGAACCAGGGCCGTCCTGAGGGGGGGCTTAGGGGGTGTCTCACCCCGCATTTTGGAAAGCTGTCGGGCTAAATTAAGTTCAATTGGCAAATAGTAGAAAAAGTCGATGCACTTTTTTTTTTTCGCTTATTCCTTCACGTTTATGAAATATTTTGGAATGAATTTTATGTCGAAAAACTATAAATTATTAGGATTGTAGTCGGCAAAAAAGAAAAAAAGTTGATTACCTTTTTTTTGTTTATTTTATGTTTTGAAGAGTATTATATCATTTTTTTTTACATTTTTACCCCCCCCCCTTCCACAAAAAAAAAAAGCCCTGATAGGAACATTATCATATACCCATACATTTCACGTAAATATAAAGATTTTTTTTTACATTTAGGTGTCTAGAGATTTTTCAAATCGTGGTATTTCTATATGTATGTTTAGAGCACAGTCAAATTAGACAACAAATTAGCAAGGAATTTTAAAATTAACAACAAATTCAGAAAAATTTGCATTAAGCTAAATTTTTGCATACCTCTTAATTATATCATTATAAACAACATGTAAAAATTCCTCATCTTTATTTTGTACACGTCAAAGGTTATTCGAAGTCAAAGGTCACGAATATAGCTTTTTCGTAAATATCTCGGCTTTTATTGGTCGCACGACAAAAAGTTTTTTTATACTCTAATTATTGGTAGAGGAAATAACAGTGGTAGCTCATGTGTAGGGGCGTAGTTTTGAAAGAAAATGTTTTTTTTTCGTAATAATAAATTATACGAGCAAGGAGTGGTTGCAATTTAAGAAAACTAAAAAACTAAAAAATAATACAGATTAAAAATAGTATAAAAATTAATTATTCAACAAAAATGTGAGTACTTTGAATTCAACAATAAAAAATTCAAATTTACGAATTATACATGCCTTGGTTAAAAATGGGGGTTGAGCATGCTTAAAAAGTCAAGCTGTGTACTTATATATATATATGTATGATACCCAATTTTACGTTATTTAATAAAAAGTTATTTTAAAATAAAACTATTATGAAGTAGTTAAATTGGAACATAAATTATTAATTTTTTTAGCATATGTTATTAACATTAAATAACAGAAATTCATAAAAATGAATATACATAAAAATATATATATATTATATATATTATTATTATCTTAGTATGTAGATATGTAATTTAGAGTAAAATACGCAAGGTTAAAGTAACAAGACTGTTGCATGTGGCCGAAATACACCAGTCGTGTGGGACCGGCTTAAAATTCTATATCTTGGTCCGTGATTTTTATTAAATACATTTGATAAGACTAAAATAATAGTTGTGAATATTTGATAAAAAAAAAAAAAATGTAAAATCTATAAGATTTAATTTCAAAGGAATTCTGAATTATATTGATTGATATTTGGTTATAATTTGAGCATTTTGGAGTATGTTACGGAGAAAATGTTAAAGGAGACGCCTTTTTAACTACTGTTAGATGTAAGGGGACTGAGTCCCTCTGAGTCCCCCCCCACTTTAACCCATGAAATAGTATAATGTGTTTACGATTTGCATCATTACATTAATCAATAAATTGTCACATGAAAAAATATGTACCTATTATTATTATTCCTAAATAGTAAATAGTAATTTGTATACCACACGGACTCATCGACAAGGACGTACGATACACTGTATCGGGGAAAGTATTTCTGTGCGGCGTGCGTTACTACTGTCCTGACTGTCGTATTGTCGTAATTTCGTTATAAAATAATATTGACGTTGAAAACTATTCATCAGCCATGTCCATGTGGATCGGATGTTGGCTGAGCGTAATGGGGATTGATCGACAAAATCATGAAAATAAGTTTATTTTTGTTCTAAAGTTCAAATACTGTGTGATTAAGAGGACGCTACACCGACAACTTTTCAATGAAGAACTTGCATTAGAATTTTTCATTTTTATCAACGTACAAACATGTTGGAAATACAAAACAAAAAAAAAATAAAATAAATAATAGACAACAACTTTATCTAGTGACTGATGAAGCCAATTTTTGATATACCTATGCATTTTTACACGTTTTATGAGTTGTTAAAATATAGTTTTTTTTTTTTAAATTTTTGTAACAGCTTATAAAACGTGTAAAAATGCACATATCAAAAATTGGCTCCTTCAGTCACTAGATATTTTTATTCTTTATAATTCATTTTTTATTTTGTTTTACTACAATATTCTCAAGTTGATAAAAATGAAAAATGAGTAAACATGTTTTTTAATAAATATCGTGATTATACGACAATTAAAAATTGTACTGACACAGGTCTATTTTTAAATTACTTTTGAAATATATTTTAATATTTTCAATTTGTTTGATTTTCATTTTTCTTAAAATTTAATAAAAATTTCGTTTACACAACCCCTTAAAAACCATGTGTGTGGGGTTCTCTTAATCGCGCGGCCCCAATATTTAATAATATAAAATATTATATTTTTTATTATTTGTCTCTATTGGTATTGTTGTGGCCCTCTATCGGGCGATTATTCTCAAATAGCGTGTTTTATATTGCAGTGGGCTATCTATACTATGTATAATTAATGTTAAAACTTAAAAAATAAGTACAAGCGTCCAATTTAAAAAACACTATTAAATTCAGGGTCAAAAAAACAAACATGCTTTTTATTGTTCAAGAAGGCTTAATTACATGGTTCTGTGAAGTTAAATAATTTTCATTACATCGCCAATTTTGTGGTCAATCACATCATTGGTGGAAATTGGGTTGAATTATTGGGGGGGGGGGGGCTAAACTATATACCTACATAATTATCAACTAAAAAATTTTTTCTCGTTGCAATTGATATTAAAGTTTTTTAACTATAATATTTGTGTATAATATATAATTTAACATTACATATCATAAATTACCATTGAAGACAGACTTGTAATAAAAGTGTTAAATAAAGAATAAATCAAATTATTAATAATTGAAAAAATCATAATATATTAAGATGAAAAATAAATAAATCATACATTAGAAAAAAAATCATTTACTATATGAAACTTATCAAAATCTTAAAATTAAAATAAACACTGACTTTATTTGTTGATACTATACACGGTATATAATATACCGTGGTACTATATAATATATACCTAATTTGGCCACCTCACCTGTTTATTTTTCATTTGATTTTTCGCCTCCTCTAAATAGATATTATATAGGGTGACATTTTATTTTACTTTCCCTTACATATTTACATTGAAAATACATTTTAATGATAAGTCATTTAGTCATACTTATACTTATATTTATTTTTATTATAGTTATCTACCTTTAATACAGGCTGGATAGGTCCTAAATATAGGTCCCTTAAATCAGTACGGTTTGTGACATCTATAATGGATACTGAATTATTTGTAGATTCGGTGTCTCTGTGATCTTCAACATAAATGGATTCATTAATATTTTTATGTTTAATTGATAAATCGAAACAAGAATAGATGTGGGTTTTTGAAAATTAGAAATTTTTTTTTTTTACTAAACGAAATGTTCAAGAACATAAAGATAACGTTTCTAAAGTATCCATATAAATACATTTAAATTTAATAATTTTTCAAATTATTTTTGTAGGGCTTGCCAAAATTTTAAAAGTGGCCAAGTCTCTTCAAGCCTCTCCCTCCCTCCATCGATTTCCACCAATGAATCATACCTTACAGTCTTCTGAAATAAATTTGTATTATAATTATTTCATTAATTGTTTAAAATTTATTTTGGTACCCGAGCCAAAATATGATATTTATTAAATTAACTTTTTTATTGGCTCTCCTTTGAAAAATCCTGGTTACGCCACTGGCGCTATCTACTGTAAATTATGTATAAATTTAAATTCTTTAATATTATTATTTTCTTATTTATAATAATTACTTGTATAGATTTCCTTTTCACTTGAATACTACTTATTGGGAACATCAAAAATTGATCTCTTTAAAGTTTAAATATCAACTACAATAAATTTCCTATCCAAAAGCTTATATTCCTATTAAACTCCTTTTACCTAAACTAAAATGTGAATAATAACGACTATATAACCTCATATTTGCGATATTAATGAATTTTATGAAGTTGATATCCATCCAAGAACGATTTCATAGTGAATGCAATTTATTATATACGAGTATACAGTTTTTTTAAAATAAATTTTATTATTTATGTTTCTAATAAATTATTTAGGCGTTTAATTCTTTAGTTCACTACGCTGACTTCTGTTTTCTTTTCTAAACGTTATAGTTTAAAGTTAAAATAATATAGCCTATAGGTTGTTATCCAAAAAAAAAAAAAAATAAATAAATAAAAATGCATTACTAAGAAAAAAACATTAAATTTAAAATGTTTTTGTAAAAATGTAATAATATTATAATTTTTAGACTCTGAGCGAGGTGAGGAATGTATCGGTTTTATAATAATGTATTTTTATTAGGTACTATTTTTTTTTTCATTTATGTATTCAAATTATCTATAATAGAAGAAGTGCTCCAATTGTTTTATATTGTCTCCATTCCTATTTTTAGTATGCATTACGAATTGTGTGGGAATGTACCGACTGGGTCATATCTTTTAATAGTCGAAAAGTAATTCACAGAAAAAAAAAATAAAGAAATAATAAAATTAATTAAATAAATAAATAATTATAAATTACCACTAGGTCGTTTAATCTGCTCAGAATCTAAAACATAAATTGTAGATATTTTTTTTAACAGATCCAGATGGGGTGGAAGAACTTTAATCGTCGGGTATACCTAAGTATACTAAGTATGGATGAGATATTGCATTTGAAAGCAGGGGCGGTTTTAAGATAAATATTTGGGGGGGGGTGTATGTTAAGAAATTGCCGACTTAAAGAGTGGTCAACAGGGGCGGCTTTAGAGAAGGGGGGTCAGGGGGGACATGCCCCCCTCAAAAAAAAATCCTAAAAGTAAAAAAATATTTTATGAAAAAAAAAGATCCAGTTAAAACACCAATTTTAAATAATATGTATTTTCAAATTTGAATTCTTCTTTGTTTTCCTAATGACCACTTTTTAACAATGCAATCAATATCAATTTTATCAGTAATGTCTTTTTCACAATTTAAAATCATCAATGGATTTAATCGGTCAGAATTCATTGTAGAGCGCAAACTATGCTTAATTAACTTTAATTTGCTAAATGTTCGTTCATTAGAAGCTGTAGTTACTGGAGCTGTAAATGCAAGTCGGCATAACCTATTTGCCCAAGGTAAAATTGTATGCAACTCTGTCGATTTTTCCATTACTTTCATTAATGTCTCAGAATTTGTGCATTGATGGCATAGTATTTCCCACTCAGCGACAACTGCATCCATCAAAATCCACTAACAGACCACCTTTGCTCTTCGGAGGAAAGAGAGAGAATGCCATGGTTAAATTTTCAACAGTTGCATCTTTGATTTTTAATGGAACCCGTAAGATATTAAAAATTGGCTGAAGTGTTGTAATAAATATTTTAAGATTTTCTTTTGATAAATTTATAAGAGTATCTAATACCGGATTAAATTGTTTCCTATAAAATGTTAATAAATCAATAACTGTACAGTTGTCTGCATTATTATCAATTCTTTTAGGAATTTTTCTAGTTTGGTGGTAACGTTTAAAATCTCTTATAGGATCAATTCCAAATGATTCAGCAGTTTTCTTAGGACTTTCAATTAAATTATCCATACTTATATTATCCGATCTTATATTTTCCAATGATGAAATAGTACTGTTAATTAATACATATGTATCACATACTTATATTTAATTCTTTAGCCTCTAATTTTTCTGTTAAATGTTTAAGTTTGTACATAATGTTTTTCATAAACATCAATAATGCAAAAAAATCAAAATTTAACATTTTTTTTTTCAAGCTAAGAGCTTTTGATTTTGTTAAATCATCAAAACTTTTTGATGTAGTAATATTTTCTAAAGTACTAATAATTCCATCTAATGATATCCACACAGATTTAATACTTTCTGCTCGAGCAGTCCATCTGGTTTTAGAAAGATTTCTTAGTTGCAGACTTCCTTCAATATTTTTCATGTGTTCAGTTAAATCTTTTGATCTCTTAGTACTTGCTGAAAAAAATACATAAATACTTTCAAGTACATCAATCAAATCCCCAACTATAGGGCTGGCATTACAACTGTGTTCAAGAAAAGTATTCATCCGATGAGCTTGACATGGTATATACGGCACTGAATGTCCTACAAAGTCAGTGAAAAAACGCTGAACTCCTTTATTTTTTCCGCTCATATTACTAGCACAATCGTATGATTGGAAAACTACATTATTAGTGTTAATTTCATGTTTTATAAGACTATCATAAATACTTTTTG
>JAIPRL010006277.1:0-28142 GCA_025469235.1 Pemphigus obesinymphae
AATAAGAAAATGTAATATTGTAAAAATAATATAATGTAAATTTATAAAATAAAATATCTTATATATGGTTTTTGGTTTATGACGTTAATTTCGCCCCCCCCTGAGTTTTCTTAGATGGACGCCCTTGGCCTGAATAAAAACGAGTGAAAAATGATTTTTTTTATTATTTCATTATTTTTTTATTCATATATTTTTCCGAATTTTCTGACAGTAATATATATATATATATATATTAATAATGGATATTTATCTAGTAAAGGGTGGTTATTATTTTTTAACGATATTATTGGCAAATTAGAAATATTTTAAGTATAATATATAGGCGTAGGCATACACCCGGTGGACAGTTTAATAGTCTTTGACAGAAAAACTACATACGATCAAACTATACAGGATAGTTAAAGTAGATTATTTCTTAGTTTAATAATGTACCTGCGATTAAAATACCAAAGAACCACGCTACCATGACTCAATAATAAAATAGTTCATCGGTTTCAATACTAATAAACTCCAACCAAATTTATAAAGCCATTGTAAATAAAAATGTTCAATACGAAAATTGTTTTTTAAAAATAGTTTAAAATGTTCTTTTTTTTTGTTTTTTTAATGGTTTTTTTTCAATATTAAGTAAAATATATACTTTATAAAACGTTTAAGTGTCTAGAATAAATATTTTCGGAATTATGAGGAAATAACTATTATTTTAATAATTAAGATATATATATAATTAAGAATTAATCAAATATTTGGAAATCTTTTCTTTATATAGCCCTCAATTTTCACCCGTGTTTTTCGTTATTTTTAATAGTATTTTTTATGTGTTTATAAAAAAAACGACAAACTGTTTCTTAAAAGTTCCATCCTAATAATATTTTTTGCAAAAAATAGGTGTACATGGAAAAATTGGGTCATATAATATCAAGTCTTCTAGTCGAAAAATTTCTCACAGAAAAATATAAAATAATACACATTATAATAACAATAAAAAATATTTCGCTCCACTCAGAATCTAAAATTTAGTGAATATAATATAGGTTTTAGGGCATCAACATTTTATCTCCAGTTACTATTATTTAAAAATTGTATCTACAAAAATTAATTATAGGTATTTAAATTCTTAACAATCAATTTTTTTGGTTCTGGGGATACAGATGAACAGGTGGGCAAAAGGATAACACAAACGCACGGACAAATGGACACAGTGTGTATATAATTCATATAAAGTATATATGTTAAAAAAACTAAAATTTAAAAAAATTAAATAAAAATACATATTTTGTAAATCTGATTTTTTAGAATAAATTTTGTGTTAGGTACTTTGATTTTACAAAATAGCCTTAATTTTTAAAAAAATTTACAGTGTGAAAACGTGATTATTTTTATCACTTATTTAATTTTAATATATGTATTAAATTAGTATAAATTTTACCATGGTATAAAATTATCAGATTTACAAAAGCTATATTAAATTTTAGATTCTGAGGGTAGTTTTACAATGATGTGTTTTTAAATATTTTTTTTATTTACATATATATGTATACATTTTTTTGGGTAGAAGGAGTATAGTAAGAGGTTTCTGATAGGAAATTCGTTTTAGCCGGTAGGTACTTTATAAAGGTCATTTTTTGATTTTTTAAATAATTTTCAAAAACGTAATAAAAAAATCACCGATTTTAACGAAAAATTGTTACAAATTGTAAAATAACTTATACATTTTTCTTGGTTATAGACATATATATATATATATATATATTAATATGTATGTATACACGTTTTTTGGGTACAAGGAGTTGAGTATATGTTTTTGAGTAAAAAGGTTTCTGATAGGAAATTCATTATATTTTTGGTACTCAGTAGTTTTATTTAACGTAGAGGATAACCGTAAAAAATGACCGAAAATAATTATAATTAGGACAATCAAAATGCCAGAAACTTGCTTCAAATATTTACTATAGTACTATAATGATCTCGTCAAAATATCAAAATATTTTATGTATTTTATATCGAGATATTTTTTTTTAGTATCTTCCCTAACCTTGACCACAATAATAACTAATAACGTAGGAACTACAATATACCTTACAACAATATAACGTATCTACTTATAAGTTATACGCATGTTTATTTGTTGATAATTTTTTTTTTTTAAATAACATAAGTATGGTTATTTTTAGTGTAAAAAACATATTATCATGTTTACCTACGTGTCTAGATTCAATTATTTGTTATGGGACTCGAAATCCTAACTTTCTTTATCATAATAGAGTACCTAGCCATTGCTTTTATTATTACTGTATTAAAATATTAATATCACTTATATTCCATAAGAAATACTGAAAAAAGAAAATACTCTTTTTTTTTAATAGGATTAAATAAGTTTACTTAAACGATCTAAATTATTAAGTAACATAATATGACGAAATATATCTATATTTAAATATAGATAAATTATTGCAGACATTCATTTAAATTATTTAATTGTTTTCCAATTACATTATTTTGTACACATTATGTATTATGTAATGTACACGTATATTTCCTAAGTCTTAAGTATAAGTAAAATATATTTTTTATTTATATTATGTTGTTTGGTGTATGTATAAGTATTAAATAATCGGTAATTACTTACTGTAATCTACTGAAATTATATACAATATAACTTGCCATTTAATTATTTAGGTATATGCTTATTTTAAAGTATTTAGATTAGTCACATTTTTTTATAATTTTATGTATGTATATAAACTCTATAGTATAAAACTTACCGAGTTCAAGATCCTCAGTATGTTCTATATTTCCTATATTTTATACTATTACAATTTAAATTAATTTTAAAATAATAATGTTCATTTGTTCGTTTTAACACTACAAAATATTTTAAGGTCAATTCAAAATTATTTCAATTTTTTAACCTATTTAAAATTTACATGAAAATCATTTACACATTTTTTCAAAAAAAAATAAAGTTTTTTTCAGATAGCATACTTCAAACCAAGGGGTGTCCAGTTTTTAAGTATTTGTTGAAGGAGTACCGTTCAAAAACTTCTAGATATCTCTAAAATCAGACTAAATGCAATAAAAGTACCCACACCCATTTCAAATATAGGTATATGTACTAAATTTATAATCTTATGCCTCTTATTGACATGTGGTCAAGTCCTTCTTATGACACCTTCTTCTTCCAAAATTAATTTCAAAAAAGTCTTCACTCAGTTTTCATTTGACTTTAACTCCATACTACAGCTAATTTATCTCTCTGTTGACTTGTGTCCTATTGATACAATGTTAACATTGTTAAAATAATCACTTTTATCATCCATATAGTTATTTATTATACTTTCAATTATATTTTCCTCAAATTTATCTCATTTAACTTATAGTTTTATTAGTTTTTATTCATTAACTATTACAATAAATTACAATTGTTGAGCTGTAACAATTTTATAAATAGGAAGCTATAATAAAAATAATAAAAAAAAAAACTATTTTATTATTTGTTTGTTTAATTTTCGTCGTAACATTTCCATTTTCCATCAACATGATTTCGTCAATATACGTAATATGTCAAATGGTTCATTGTTGTTTTAATCATACACTTATTTATAATACCTATGAAAAAATAAATCATATATTATAGCTATATGTATCTATTTGTGTTTGTTTTATTTTTAATGTTTATCGTGTTCATTATTCTAATTACTTTTCGTTGTAAATATTTAGTTTCAGAATATTATTTGTCATTGCATTTGGAATTTTATAGTTACAATACTAGTATTGTAGTATTGTAGATAAATAAAATGGAATGATATGGTTATGGAATGAGAGAATGATGTGAAAAATATTATAAGATGAACAATAATATAAAGATACCAAATAGAAATGGCGAACCCATAAAGAAAATATAATATATTCTATACCCGGAGTTAAAAAAAAATATATAATAATAATAATTTTTTATTGGCATCTAGTGTTAAAAAAATCAATAAACTGATTCAAAATTATTATAATTAAATTATTGATGATCAATTCTTTAGTATTGTAAATTGTAAATTAAGCATTTGATTGTTGAAGAATGAACAGTAATTATCTCTTGTATTTTGGTGTTGAGTTACTTGTAGAATTATTTATACATATTATCTCTTGTATTTAGGTTTATTAACGAAAACAGTGCTAACATTTCTGAAAGAACTATTGTTTTCAAGTAATTTTTTCTTACATCTGGCCAATATTTTTTAAACTTATTTTACAGTATTTGAAAATAACTTAAAATAAATTGGAGGAAACCAAGATGTATATCTATAAATCTACTGAGGAGGAAATACATTATAATTAAACAATCATGTAACGTTTGAGCCAATATATTTATTTAATTCATACGGATGTAAAGTCCAATAACAATATAATTTTATGGAATAATATTACATATCACTTAACGACTAAATTAACAAGTATCTTAAATTCATAAAAATAATTCAGAAATAAATCCACATTGTATATATTAGCCAATTTTATAATTCGATTAATCGGTGAATTAGACATCAAGTTAGTTGTTGCTAAAGACAAATAAAATAATTCCACCGATCTTAATTTACATAATAGTGTATTAATATTAATCATGGACAATAATTCAGGGCTATCAATCAAATTATTGTGTAGTTTATACAACTAATATAAGTCTACTTTCTTTCTTCTTACTTCTAAATAATCTAAATGTAAAAAATTAAGTAATGTTGCATATGGCAAATGTGGATCTCTATATATTTTACAGTTTATGGAAACAAATCGCAGACAGTTATTTTGAATAACCTCTATTTCTTTAATTAAACCCAATTAACAAGACCAAAAAGTGGAATTATAATCCAAACAGGAACGAACCAGTGAGCAATATATCGATTTTAAAGCGAAAGGATTGGTAAAGTCATTGCAATGGCGTCTAATGAAACTAAATGCTTAGATGAATTATTGATTAATCATTTTCGAAATATGTAAA
This sequence comes from Pemphigus obesinymphae, assembly GCA_025469235.1. Lineage (NCBI taxonomy): Eukaryota > Metazoa > Arthropoda > Insecta > Hemiptera > Aphididae > Pemphigus > Pemphigus obesinymphae. The sequence goes on from JAIPRL010006277.1 coordinate 4,991, forward strand.
TTAAATGCTAAATTTGATTCAAAAATAATTCCTAAATTGGTGATCTATAGAACAGCTGGTAATATTATATTTGAAATATTGTACGAGAATAGTATGGGCTTTCTTATACAGTGAAAAGAGATGGAAGTATATTTTGTTATGTTTAAATACATTTCATTATTAGAATACCACTTTATAATTGCATCAATATCTAATTGAAGTAATTTTGTATCGTCTATAGATTTAATTAATCCAACAAATTTGTAGTCGTCTGCCAAAGAATATAATTTAGCAAAACGTAAAACAGAATTGATATCGTTTAAGAATATATTAAACATTAGTGGAGAGAGGTGAGACCTATGGGGAACACCAGATGATACATGAATATGAGATGAAAAATAATTTTTGTTTTACTATTTGGATTCTGTTGGTGATAAATGATGTAAACCATGATAATAACGGATTAGGTACTTATTCCAGAATTTAATTTTTGTGAAAGCAAAAAGTGATTTACTCTGTCAAATGCTTTTGAAAAATCTGTGTAAATGACATATGCTTGATTACCACCATCTTTGTATTTCAAAATAGTTTGATAGAAAGAAATCAAGTTTGTATTTGTTGAACGTTTTGAGCGGAAACAATATTGAATATTAGAAAGTATATTTTTGAATAGAAGACTGATTTTTTTCAGAAATTAAATCTTCTGGCGCCTTCGGCAATATCGAAATGGTAGATATTGGACGATAATTGTTCACATCAACTAAATTATCGCTTTTTGGTATAGGTGCAATAAAGAGCAGCAAAGAGGCAGGGACGTATTTGAGGGGGGGGGGTGATAGGAGCGATCCCCCTCAAAGCCCATATGATATTAGAGATACAAAATTAGATAATTAATTAACTACCTATATAATAATACCCCAGTACTATAGTGCTATAAGAACCGGTATTAATTACTGTAATTTCGTCAAATGACTAAACAAATTTTGGTGATAATGTGATGAATTAATAAAAATGTGATATAGGTATTTTGTATAATAAAACTAATATAAATTGGTCCTCTGCCATGTATTCAGCGTTATCTAGCGGTGAATTTTACTAATGCGATATTTTCAATTAACTGATAAGTGTTTACACCTAACCTATGTGTATATAATATTATTTAACTGTTAACAGACAATCAAATTTACTATTGTTTGTATGAGTTTGGGCATTTGCAATTTTCTAATGTACTATTGTAATAATTATACGTTTATTAGTTATTATTATGAATAAACGCAAGAATAATATGCTAACAAGTTGGCTGAAAAAAGAGCCTAAAGGTAAGAAAACATATTAAATTTATTAGTTGAGAAAAATTTTATCTGGTGATAATTTAAATAATCTTTAATATTTAGAAAAATGTATGAAGTATGAGAATACAATATGTCCATCTACTATAAGTGATTACAAAAATTTCAGTGATGATACTACTTTCAAGGAAACAGAAACTATTGAAGGTAAGTGTAAATATTAACCATTTTAACAAGGAATTATTGATTATTAATCAAAATTAACCTTGTATATTTATAAACATTTGAAAATGAAGTAACAAGCCCATTTATAATTTTTAATGATGATAACAAATTCCGTGATGACATTGGTGATTTTTAAAACAAAAAGATACAATTATATCAGATTATAATAAATCTAAAATAATAGAATTATCTAATACACCCGCAAAAGATTTTATTTACCCATTTAGTTTACATATAAAAATATCTAGCAGGAATAATATTCTAACAAGATGACTGGAAAATGAGCCTATAGGTAATAAAAACATATTAAATTGAGCAAACAGTTATCTGGTAATAATTTCAAATAACCTTTAATATTTAGAAAAATATATGAAGTATGAGAATACAATATGTCCATCTACTATAAGTGATTACAAAAATTTCAGTGATGATACTACTTTGAAGGAAACAGAAACTATTGAAGGTAAGTGTAAATATTAACCATTTTAACAAGGAATTACTCATTATTAATCAAAATTAACCTTGTATATTTAGAAACATTTGAAAATGAAGTAACAAGTCCATCTATGATTTTAAATGATGATAACAAGTTCAGTGATGACATTGGTGATTTTTTAAAACAAAAAGATACAATTATATCAGATTATAAAAAAGTTAAAATAATAGAATTGTCCAATATACCCGCAAAAGATTTTATTTACCCATTTAGTTTGCACATAAAAAAAAAAGAAGAAAAAAGGTAAGTATTTAGACAAAATTCATTTCGAAACATATAAATGGTTAGTGTAGGTACTCTTCAAAAAAAGGAGGTTTATTTTGTAAATATTGTTTTCTTTTTGTTGAAAAAGGAGAAAAGTGCAAAAATTATATTTTACAAAACTTTGTTACTGTACCGTTAAATAAATATTTTAAGATCTCAGGTAAAACTGGAGACTTGGCGATTTATAATAGCTACCAATATCACATTAATGCCGTAATATTTCTAAACAAATTATTGCCCCAAAATGATGATCTAGATACGTGCCTCATAAGAGGTTTTCCCAATAATATTAAGTACCAGTTGAAATTGATAGGTTAAAAAGATAATGATTAGGAATGATAATATAATTGATACATGATTTTAAGAAGTGAACAGATAAGCCATCTGATCCCATTTGAGTACGTTTATTTAGTTTTTTTTAAATAATTATATATATTATCAAAAGACAGATCAGTATTGTTAATATATGTATGACTATTAGAATAAAGCGAAAAATCATTTACAGGTAGTTTGGATTTTATATAAACACTAGAAAAATGTTTTGCAAACAAATTAATTATATTTTGACTATTATCTGCACTTAAAACATCTAATGTAATAGTTTGAGGTAGAGAATCAGATAAAGTTTTTGATTTAATAAAATTCTAAAATAATTTACTATTAGTGGTAATTGAGTTTTGTACATTATTTATATAGTTTTTATAGTCTAGTCTACTCTGACTTTTACATTGTTTTCGAATATTTGAAAATAATATATAATTTTATTCACTGTATGAATTTTTAAAATTTAAATGTGCTAATTTTTTCCTTCTAATAAGGTTCTTTAAGTCATTGCTGAATCAGATTTTATATTTAGATGAATGATAAGTGCGTAAAGGGATACAAATGTATCGCTTCATAAGCGAAATTGTAAAAATAAGAAATAGCATTATTTAATTCTAAACCCTTAAAATCTTGATACCAATTTATAGATGATAAATAATTATTAATTGAAATATAATCACCATTACTAAAATAAAAATAGGTTTCACTAAGTAATAGGATATTTAGTTTATCAATTTGAAATGTTATGTTTAGAGCCTGATGAAATTGTTCGAGCGGGAGCAAATTGTCAGTTTCAATAACTTATAAATGTATTGAATTACTAAATACAAGATCTAACATTTTGTTTTTATTGTTAAATATAAAATTAAATTGTGAAAAGTGTAGACTATTTATGAATGAAGATTCAATTGAGTTTGGAGGACTTTGAGGTATAATAACATTTTTATAATTTTTATTTTGTGACCAATTTATATTTATATTAAAATCACCTAACAATATAATATTAGAGGAAGGATGTTTTTGGTAAATTTTCTCAACAGTATTTGTATATAAATCATAAGTAGGATTATTTGTATTTGGCGGAATATATATATAGAACTAATATTAGATGTCTTAGGCGTATAAAACGTAGAGATGTTCTAACGATTAGACAGGAATGTTAATTAAGTAGAACTTATTGTATTTTTTATAGCTATTAATGTACCACCACCCTTAACACAATTGCTTGTATTCTTATTTCTATATAATCGATAAATCGAGTAATTTGATAACCCTAGTTCTGAATTATTTATATTATGGTCGAGCCAACCTATTTAGCCGACTTATTTACAAGTTTTTTGAATCATTGACAATAATAGGATTACCTTTAACAAAAACGTAAAGTAAGATTTTTTTCACTGTTTGTTTTCCTGGTCTCAAGTTCTTTACGTAGTAAATTGAAATGATCACGTTGTTTTAGTGTGTTATCCGAGGATATACGAATGACACTAAATTCTGAGTGTGATTGTAGATTTTTTTTGTTTTCAATATAGGAAATACATCAGTTGCTTCAGGAAGGATGATTTTAAGTGGACGGGGACGATCAAATGAACGAATACCAATACGCAATATTTTGACAGGTTTAATGTTCACACTCATTTCAGATAATATGTTGTTGGTTTTGGCAACGTCATTTAAATTATTTTGATCCGAATTTTCAAGAAAATTAAATAATAAAATATTTTTAGATCGATATTGCCGATCTAATAATTCATCAATAAATTACTTTGTCTTTCGAAATAGCATTATCTTTAATGGACTGTAAAGTTACGCGTTTCTTTGTTTAACTCATTCATTATAGATTCTGATGATGCGACTCTATCAATAATCGAATCTTGACCAGTACAAATCGAACGTAATATTTCCATAATTTCTAAATCATTGTTAGTATTAGTAATGGCATCAATCAATTAATTGTAGTATTTGACGAAACACAAACATGACATTTCCAATTTGTTTGATTAAGTTGTGCTAATCCTTCAGTAGATAATGATGTACATATATAATGAGCAGAATGCAGGTGACGGCCATATAATTAAATATATGTTGCCGCCCCGATGAAGTAATACTAAAGTAATCACAGCCGCCGATATTACCTATAGTAATTATTATAATCGCATGGCCGGCCACACACACACACATACACATACACACAAATTAGATAGCTAAGTAAATGTTTATCTGTTTGTGAATTATATTATCGTAAAAATATTTAGTCTTGTTGTGATCAACGTCGTGTGACAAACCACCGTTGTCGTCGGTCCGGAAAAAAGGTTTTTACGTGCGCTAATCGCCGTTAAAAATATTGTTCTTTCATGAAATTGTTTTTACGTGGGCGCTAATCGCCGCTATAATACTATCCCTTTTATTTATGGTTTTTTACGTGTGCGCTAATCGCAACAATTTATTGAACTTTATAATTTATTGTCAGTGTGTGTTATTTTTTTGTATCAAAACTGTGTATTTTAGTAATTGTTTATTTAGGTATAGGTACAGCGGCTGGCCAGTCTGCGTCCATATTATTATTCTGTGAGTACCTATCTCATTATTATTTATTTATTTATATTATTCATTATTGTGAAATAGTTACCGGCCTAAGCACAACGCTATTAATTTGTTGAGCCAGCAGGGCTATTTTTTGTATATTTATTTTATTGTATTTTCGTTTTGTGCTTAGTGTCAATTTATTTATCCTTTGTGTTGCTGTGATTTATTACCTTGTCGAAATATTTATTTGTACCAGCAATACATGATACTTTTATTACCTACCATCTGAGTTACCATTTTTACTAGTTTTTAAGTTTCCCTCGTCCCATAGTTTTTAAGTACCTACACACCCACACATATACACACTATACACACTCTCACATTTACATAGGCCCTAGTTTTCCTCGGCGACCCCGGTTAGGAACTCTAGGGTTCTATCCACGCACATACACACCGTGTGGCCGACCGAGTCGGTTCAAATAAAGTGTTAAGTGGTGCGCACGAAGCATAGGTGTCCGGGGTGCGCGTGATACTATTTCATGCTCCCGGCCCAAACAATATACAATATTATCAACAGATATTGGATAATACAAGGTCTAATTATTAATCTGACGATAATTCGAGTGATAATATAAAATAAACGGTAATGAGATATTTAAATGAACGATTATCATTAATTGTTAATTGAAATATAAATTGCGGAGAGGTATAAGTACAAAGTCTAATCCGTTAATAATTTAGTGGTCTATAATAATATATGATTTTGAAACAATTAATGACAGAAACAAAAATCAAAATATTACCGATGCTGTATGGAATCTTTAAAAGATGAAACACGCATATTGAAGAAAAAAATTAAATACAAATTTTGATACTAATTATTTAAAAAAACCTTCATGTATTCACCTTTAAATAATTAAAATAAACGAGAGTGAACCATAATATTATTACAACAACAATTTTATATGTGTTGAAATTACTTTGGTTTATAGACTCTAATCAGAAATGAAAATAAGTCAGTAGTTTATGTATGGTGTTTCAGAGCCCATATAATATCCTAATTATTGAAAAAAAAATGGTTAGTTGTTTTTATTTTCAACACATTTTTTTGGAAATAATTTATGACTTTATTTCTAATACAGTAAGATATAGGAACGTCTATAATATTTGTTTAATTAAAAAAAAAAGACAACAGAAATGTGTGATTAGGTTACGGTATTTTTCACATAGGTAGAAAAGTACTACAAAGTAGTTTGTCAACATTTGAAGCCATTTTGAATTACACTTGAAGGAGTTATAACTATTATTTTATTTTATATTCTTAAAATAAAAAATTACCTTTAGATATGAAATTTTATAAATTTATAAAAAATTCAAAATGTTTTATTATAAAAAATTCAAAAAAACTTGAAAACGATACTCTATTGCTCAATTAAGACTAAAAAGGACAGATAAACCCATCCAAAACCCTATAGGATCCAATTTATAATCCACATAATGTAGGTAGTTCAACTTAAAGAAAGATTTTTTGAATTGAGACAAGAAATTTATCATAATATATTGTTATTTATTAAAATATAATAACGGAATAAGTAACAGAAAAAAGATGCATTTTTAGAATTCATAAAAGTTTATTCAAATTTTAAAGTATTTTTCTACAATTTATTTAGCATTATAGATTTTAAAAAAGTTACATTTTTGTCAAAAAGGTTCTGAGTAGTCAGAAGTTGATGATTTTTATTATAATTGAGTGGACTACAAATAAAGTTAATTAGGAGGCGTTTGAGTATTACGTAAGTCGTGGAGTTTATCGTGTGCTGACAATTTCTGTTACAAGAGGTATGTGGGATTAGAACCATACTGACGTCAGCAGTAAAAAAAAAAAAAAAAATCAAAACATGTAATAACATTTTTCATTTATTTTTATTTTTATTAATTCATATGAAATTCGGAAAAACAATTTTTTTTTTTTATTAAATAGAGAGGAGTTGTCAGACATATGATGACGTAATAAAGTAGGGGGTCTGAAATTTGTTGAAAATTGCTGACAAGAGGGAATAGGGAGTCTAAAAAGGCCAAAAATGTACTGACGTAATACTTGAATGTCCCTTTTAAGAGTACCACTGTGGATTTCGGTTGGTCATACTAACTATTTTTTTTTTACTTTGAATTTTCAATAATAGTTAATATTTTATTTGTTTAAACTTTAATTATAATATGTTGATAACATTCTTATTTCACATAAGATACATATCTTGTTTTTAAATTTATAATAGGTAATAAAAGTTATAATATTAATAATGTGTTTTCCAATTTTATACGTTTCAATAATAATTAAAAAAATTTTTGTTGATTGAAATAATTTTTATTTGCAAATTAATTATACTCAGTTAATTTCAAAATATAGAATAAATATTACATATATATATATTTAAAAATTTTCGTTAATATCTGCTTTTTTTACGCTTTTGAAAACTACTTAGAAAATAAAATAATGACCTTTAGCATTATAAAACTACCAATATATTCTTGGCTACATTTAGAACCTAATTATATGTATAGAATATAATATATATACTATACATTGTAATATAAATTTTATATATTAAATATTAAAATATATGTATATTTAAAAAAAATCACCATTATATATATATATACTTGTATATTGATGATTTTTTTTAACAATTTACAACTATTTTTAATGTACATATATATTTATATATACATGATATTAAAATGTTTAAACAAACTAATATTGTTGTTATAATTATAATTTATTCATAAATTAGCACTTTTTTGTTGCCTTATGCAGTGAAATTCCTAAATACAGTCCTTATATATACGAGTATGTACTTAAATTTTCATAAAATAAAATTTGCCTCACGCTACGTTAAATATCCTGTTATAATGACATATAAATAACATTTTACCTAGATAAAGATAAAAAAAAATACATTCATCTAGATAAAAACCCATTAAAATTTTTATGAATTTCGATATAAAATGTAGATACCTATTTATAGTCTTTAATTATCTATTAATAATCATAACCTACTATTTTAAATACAATTGCTCTTTAATTAATAAAACCATATTTTCTCAATGATTATAGAAGTTTAAGTAAGTTTGTTGGACTATTTTCTAATATTATTACATGAGTATTGTGGTAAATTTCAATGTGGTGACAGTGTTTAGCACTCAATATTAATGTAGTTTTTGTTTCAAAGTTTTTGGCATTGTTCAACAATTTCCAATAAATTGTTACGAGTATTGTTGAATGAGTTTCACAATTGATCGAAGTTTGTGGTGTTGGACGTTCATTAAATATGTACAAAATACATTTTAATTATAATTTATAAATAATTAAATTATTTTATTTTATTTAATAAATTTTAATGTTTAAAACAAGTTAGTTAAAGTTTGGTCATTAAAATTTTACTAAAATATTGATGGCTTAGTAGTGCATTTTTTAAGGAATTTTCACTGAGTGATCAAATAAATGTATCAAAATATCCCTGTACAATCATCATATGAGCATTTTATACTTGTACCCAGAGTTGTTATGTTTAAAATATTTTGTGTAAGACGTGTGTGTAAAACACGTTTAAAACGTAATTATTTCATTTGTTTAAAACGTTTAAAACTCCTGTTTTAAACAATAATCAAAAAAAATAATTCGTTTTTAAATTACAAAAATCTATATTAAGTATAAAACATTTTCAAATCGAATATACATAAAATATTAAATAATTGGTTTTATGTATTATTTTAGGAGTAGGAGGTACCTACACAAAATATTGAGTACTTAATGCTAATATTATTTAGTATTTATAATTACCTATACATTTTATGATTCTATCTTTGAAGTTTCGAGGTAAGTCAGTGACGTAGCCAAGTTATTTATATGGGAGGGGGGCTGAAGATTTTACACGATAATAAACAAAAAAAAAATTTATTTCAAAATCAATTTGTCCAAAATCTGAAATTTCGACATGGTATAACAGAAGTACATATATAGACATTTTCCTTATTATTATCTATAACGACCACAATTATCGTTTTATTCATTATATATAAATATAATTCTAAGCTACTTTTTATGTACAAGACATTAGTCATAAGAATATTATATTATTATTTATTACAGAACAATATTATTATACACCGAAAACGTAAAGTTTTCATGTGATATATTGTTAATATTATTATAAATATAAAATAATGTTATATTTTTATAATATATTTGTACCTACTTTGAATTTAGATTACAACAGGCGAAGATCCTAGGGAGGGGCAAAGGCGGCGTCCGCTCTCTCTAAATTCCAAAAAAACATATACTTTTAATATGTTATAATATAGACATAATTATAGATAATTAGGTATCCAAAAAATTACTCAAGTGTATGATGCCCCCTGGATTACAAATGCTGTTATATAAGCGATATGTTTTTTCATAGTAATTGTAGTAATAAGTAATAATAACCAAATCAAACAATAAAAATTTCAACAGACCAAAATAATTTATTACCAAAACCAACACCTAAGTAATTTTTGAATTATATAAACATTGGTATGTGTATTGTAAATTTTAATATTAAATATATACAATGTATTAATATTTTAGATAAGTAGGTACCTATTAATAAATTTTCTATTTTATTGCTTATAAATAAAACACGATATTTAAAAAATATCATTATAGGCTATAATTTTAATTTAGGCTTTTTTTCATATGCATTTTTAAATTTGGGTTTTTTTTCGCAAGCTTTATACTTGGGTTATTTTTCGTGCACTTATTTTTTCATTAGCTATGTTCTCGTTACTCTACAGAATAAATGGTTCATCAATTTTAGATTACCGAAATTTCCAACCAAAGAATTCATTTTTTTTTTTTTAAACATTTAAAACAAAAAAAAAGTGTTTAAAAAATGTAAAAACATCATAAAAAATGTGAGAAAACTATGGACGGGTAAAATTATACTAATAAGAGACATAATAATATATTATATGCCTAATAGTAATAGGCAAAGGAAGATTATATGCATAATTTTTCATAAAATTAAAATCCTTTTCTTAACATCTTTAGAATATATAACAACCTGTAATATTCGTATAAAACAAACAATCAAAATATAGTTTAACATTTAATTTTTTTTTAAATTATAAACAAAAATATATTGCATATATCTATATAAAAATACATTTTTTAACATTCTTTTATTTCCCAAATTTTAATATGGGCAATGCCAAATTATTATTGGACGTGTTTAGTAATTATGGCCGGAGTTACAAATGACAAAAATATTATTTGCAAGTTTTTTGATCTTTATATTATTAAAATGATACGAAAGTTTTTTTATAACATACCAATAACTTAATCACACCTTATATAAACATTATTGTGCACATTTTTAATGTCAATTTTAAATTGAAGTAGGTAATGTTTCATAAATTTATCCATAATCATTCATCACCTAATTATTTTATATTAATATATTTATAATTAAAAATGTATGTCGCTCAGTCTTCAGTAATGAAATCTACTAGGTGACAAAATATTTTCTCTGAGTGACATTTATGTCGCCTAGCTTACTAGCTTAAAGAATGCACTGGATTAGAGTGAAATGGTTCTATGTTGGCGTTTTCAACATTTAATTTGTAAATTTTTATTTTTTAAATAATTATTTCATTTTTTATATACTTTATTATTGAACTTAAAAAATTAGATTTATTGGTCGTACGCTTGGATTTTAAGGAGTTCTCTATAAAATTCTACCTATTTTCAGGATATTTTATTATAAAAATAAAAATTTTAAAATAGTCTTGTTATAATACCATTTTTTATTGTCGTATAATCATGATATTTGTTTAAAAAAACATGTTTATGAATTTTTTATTTTCATCCACTTAAGAATACTGTAGAAAGATGAAATAGAAATAAATTATAGAGAACAAAATCTAGTACCTTTTTATTCAATTTTTGATAGGTGCAACTGTAAATGTTTTATGAGTTCCTTAAAAGCTATATTTTATTGATTTTTTTAAAGTGTTATAAATATTACAAAAAATATTTTATTGAAAAACTACGTAGGTTATTAGATAATATTGTTAGCTATAATTTGTTTTTTGTTTCGTATTTCTAACATGTTTGTAAGTAATATTATATTATAAAATAAAGCAAGATAAAAATGAAAAATTTTAATGCAGGGTTTTCAATGAAAATAAAATTTTCAATGATACCTATGTGTTATTAAAAAAAAAACTCGTTTTTGGGGAAAAATGTTTTTTCGAGTTGTAATATAATTAAGAAATCAAATTTTTTTTATAATATGGTGAACAAAATCATCTGTATTCTATTGTCACATAAAGTTATATAAAATATAAAATCTTAAAAAAGTTATACATTTTGTAAAAACCATTTTTTGGGGGGTTTTCTACAGATAGTATAATATAATATAATATCAGTTGTATTTGTGCAATAGAAAACAATTCCACAGCGGAACACAGATAATTTTGTCTACTATATATTGTGTAAAAATAATTTTTAATTGATTTTTTATTGATTAAGCGATTTATTAATTACGACTACAACCCAATAAAACATTTTTCTTTTTTCTTATATAATGGTTTTTTTTTTAACAAATACCGTTATTATACAACAATAAAAGTGGTACCGACATAGTTGTTTTTATGTACTTAAATATTTTTAATTTTTAGGTTTTTATTTTTCATACGATTTCTTAAAAATTTCCTATACAGGACCCATTAAAAATTGAAGGTTTGACATGCTCTTAAAACGCGAATATTAAAAATAGGTTATAATATAAGATGGCATAAAAAAGTTGATTTTGAAATAAATTAGATAAAGAACTTTTACATTTTAAGTATTAAATGTTAGACATTGTCATAATTTGTTGAAAATGATACTGGATGAACTTGGAGTAATTTTCTAATGACCACTTTAAGCAAAATGAAAATAATTCAGCTCGATAAATATCTCATTAATAAAGATTCGGCCAGAATCGTGAAAATGTATAATGAATAATTTATTACCAAACATGTATATTTATTATTTTGAATAATAAATAGTATAACTATTTGTGCACAATTAAACAGTGAAATTCGGTTTACGCACAGTCGATATAATATTATTGTCTGAGTGAACGTCAAAATCTATAGTCATCCTGCTTCTAAGGTTACTTCCTTGAAAATTTAAGAAATCACGTCTTTAATAAATCATGCGTTAACAATTATTAAAATAGAAATATCATCATTGGGTTTTATATTTTAAATGATAAATCTTTCAAACGATCTAATCTAACATTTGCATTAAGAGGATATGGTGGGTATGTAAAATACGCTAAAGTACACTACACAAAATATATTAATACCTTAACTATCGTGACATCTATAGGTTAAAATTTGAGTTATAATAATTATAACCAATTATGGAAAAGAAGAATATTTTCTAGATAATGAAGATTAATTATTTTTTTGAAATATAATCTAACGAAAAAGTTTTAAATTAAATTTTTTTTAAATTATTATTATCAGATAATATTTTACAAAAAGGATAAGTTCTAAGGAAACATTTAAATTTAAAATATTCAAATTTAGTAATAGGTATTTAAACTACAATCTTAGCAATTATTATTGTTTTGCGTAGTTTTATTTAATTATAAATTTTGTTATATTGTCTATTAATTCATTTATATAAATAAGCGAATACCTTCTATTTAGGATATCATGAATCACAATAAACACGTTTACATAAATATTTAGGTACATTTGTAGTGGATAAATATGAGTAAAATTAAGATTATAAAAATATTAAATTAAAATAATAATATATCATCTAGTAGGTAGTTTTCAACTTTATATGCGATCTAATATATTTATCTACTTTTTCTTGTGACCCAAATGGTATAAAATTAAAAATAGAAGCAAATTATACGAAAATACTGATGTTTGGAAACTCAGACCAACACTTAGGCTCCCTTATATTTGCTTTTTGCAAAAAAAATTTGTTGACAATCTATTTAAAATTCTTCTCCACCCAAAAGTGGGTCACGGCCTATAAGTTGAGAAACCCTAATAGATATAATGTACTAGTTTTGTATTATTTATTACTAGGACTGGAATTTTAATGACCTAAAAAAACCCAAAAATTACCTTAAAAAATCGCAAAAGAAGAAAAAAAATTAAAAAATCAATTGAAAATTTCAAAATTTGCGTTTAAAATTTATTTTTTGATAATTTCAAGTGAAATATAGTTAAATATATTTAAAGTAATATATATTTTACTATATATATAGTAAAATATATTATATATATATATATTATATAAGTATAATAAAATATATAGTATATATTTAAATAAAAAAGCTTAACAAATAAAATTAATATTAATACTAATAGGTAGTTAGGTCTTCTGACTTTTTAATTTGAAATATGAAAATCGGAAATTTTTTCTCAACACATATATATATATATATATATATGTACCTATAGGTATTGAAATATATTTTAATATAATGATAATTGATAATTGATAAGATATATAAGATAATAATTTATTTTGTTTTATTTGTAGAAAAAAATAAAAATTTTGTAAAAATGCTCGAAAACTTAAAAAGTGGTATAAAAATATCAAAAAATGCCTTAAATGTTAAATTTTTCTAAAAATGAAAAATTAAATGTACATTAGAATAAACAATATTACCTAAAACATATTTTCTACTTACGGAGCTAGGTACGTTTTAAAACACCAGAATAAAACGAAACTGCAACAAAATCCCATTCCTGTTTATTACATTTAAGTTTCTAAACATAAATTTAGACACCTTATATCCCCGTTGTGTCCGTCCGCCCATCCGTTTGTCCGTAGTTACTGTAGTATATAGTATACAGTTACGATTGTTGATTTGATTACAGGGAGATAGATATTATTCGTTTTATAATAAGTTCATTACATTATTATATTATAGTTCTGAGGATCATTATTGATTTGATTACTAGGGAGAGATAGACAATATTATTCGTTGTTTTATGTTTTTATATTTCTGTTTAAAATACGTTTAGAAAGCGGAAATTTAGCACTCTTGCAGAGTGGGCTTTCATAACTTGTTTTTTTTTTTTCTGTTATTAATAGTTTATAAATTTATTTGTGTACATTATTATTATATGCAAAATGCGTATAATTAATATAGTTATATACTTAACGTTATTCATTATAGTTCTCGTAAACGTCATATTAATATACGATCATGATATTCGTACTTTTTGGAAGATATTTGACGTCGGCGAATATTCAAAATTTATCAGATTTTTATAGGCATTTAAATTTTTTTGTAGGTTACTTATTAGAAATTGTCAAAACATTTAAAAATGTGTTGGACATCTTTTAAAAATTTGTATATTATATTTCCTAAAAACTCAGGTAAAAAAAATATCAAGTAGACAATTCAAAGTAACTAAGGCCAGAGGGGCAATTTTTGAAAGTTGAAATGATTGTAGGTCAGATATAAATGTATTATTTTAAAGTTATAGTGTATTATTATGTGAAAAAAATTAATTGACATATTTTATGTCTATGATATGAACTAATATCTAAGTTTAATATATGTTTTATTATTGATAATTTCTCTAAAGATACAATTTGCCTAGCTACTTGTACTATATTTGAAGTAAATTGTAGTACATTTTTCGATGATAATAATGTCGAATACAGTCCGGGCCGGATAAAAAAGGGACGGAGGCCAGATGTAGCCTTCTGGTCGCTAGTGCCCATCGCTGATATATTATATAATCAATTTTATAAAAACACTATATAAATAAAAAAAAACTTCACGTTAACGGCACGGTGCAACAATTTTGTCAACCATTTCATAATGTATCCCACTATATGTGTATTTTAATTTGTTAGACGTTGTTGGAAACTTATAAAGGTCTCAAGATTTATTGGAAATTAGTTTTAAAATTATTGGAATGGTATCGTTGAAAACTGTTACATTTATGAATGTCGTCAGTGGCGCAATTTTAAAAGTTAATTTAAAATAAAGTCCCAAAAAATCGTGAGACTTCGTAAAAAATATCCAACAAACATAAATATATACCTATTGTAGATTACCCATCTACTTTTAAATGTGTTAAAAATTAAGTTACACTATTAGGGTGAAGTTAGCGGTGTTTTTTTAGAAAATTTCTTATAACTCTTTTATAGATATTCAAAAAATTTTAAAAATGTTTCAACAAAAAACTTGCAAATTTATTGTAATAGTTTAAAAAAATAATGTAGTAAATGTGAGTCACTAAGTTCATGGACGTAGATATACACAATTTATAGTAGGTAATAAACGACAGACCATTTTTTCTTAAAAAATGTCTAATGTTTTAGCTTATTGTCGAGGATACACTCATTGATCGATCAGTAGCACCTTTACACATTCGTTTTTCCTCCATAAATATCCGTTTGATTATAATAATTTTCTATTCTATCGCATTTTGCCTTTTACCGTAATAAATTGTATTTTCACCATGTTGTATAAATATATTCTATAGGCCTTTAGTAGGCGTATACCTCGAACATACAGTATGTGTTTGTGTGATTTAAAGTACCACTACATCTCAGCCTCCGAAGAACACATATCAAAAATCACATTTTGAGGATTTTTCAACATTTTAACCCTCTTAGTACACGTTGAGTATTTAATTAAATATCAATATCTATTTATGCTTTGTTGATCGAACTACAATCATTTAAAATATAAATATAAAACTTATAAAAATTAGTTTTGTAATAATTAAATACTTTTTACGTTTTATATTAAATTCAATTTTAAAGTTTTGTAGTAATTTTCTTTATTTATATAAAGTGCATATGAGATGTATGTTCAAATATACATTGCATTTTTACATATTGTAAGTCTTCTTTCATCCCTATAATCATGACCCCCTCATTAAAATAATGTTCGCCTCGAGATAAAAAATATCACACATACACTTATTTAAATAAATGTATTAATAAATTAATATAATTTATTTATTATTCTGATTAAATGTTTAACATCATATAATTATTTGTTGGTTCATATAACGACTGCAGTTACAAATAGGTATCTGGTATATATAGTGTATTTAGGCTAACTTAAAACTTTAAAAGCGAGAGAACTTCAAATTACAATACTTAAAATTATTTACATTCACCTCATATTTTCCAAAAATAAAAATAAATTACCTAAAAATTTAGTAAATTTAATAAAACTTAATAGTTAATAATAATTTTGATAATTCTATATAGGTAAAGAAAAGTTTTTCTTAAAATTGCAAGTGATTATCAATCAGTTTTGGGTTTTCAAACACGACTTATTACAATTAAAAAAAAATTTGGATTATTATTATAATTATATTATACGTTGTCGTTTTTTGTCGAAAAATTACATTTATATCGTGCATATGTATACTGAAAGGATTACAGTTTAGAATATCTACCAAAATATGGGTTTTGCTTTTCTTTATCGTACACCCAAATATATATTATATAATTATTTCAATCCAAGGACAATTGACTGAGATATTTAGTGGTTACTTTATTTGGCGAACCCATTGATTGACAGCGATCCTTAAGAATATTGTAGTGTACTGTTTCGTAGCTATTAAATTTAAAATTTGGCCTTGAACTTGAATTTAGAAAAATAAAATTAAGCGATAATAATGCCGGCAGTGTTTAAATTACAAATAATGTTAATAGCATTGATTATATACAATCAATGTTATTAGGTATATAACATCAAACAAATACCACAAGTGAAAATTTAGTACTATTTTATCCACTCTATACTTATTGTAATTTATTACCACGAAAAATATAATATAATACATTAATAATATTATGGTAACGAAGTGACCACGTGATATTATATAGTTGCTGACGTACGTTATAAACTTGTTTAGTCATATTCTAAATACATTGAATGTATAATGAGATTCATTTGTACATGACGTGTAAACACAATACGCGTAAATGATTGGTGTTTAATATAAATGAAAATCGTTTTCAGTAAATATTTTTTTATAAACTATATTAAATTATTGGTAATTAATAAAAGTAGGTATTGAGGACAAATAATTATAAACTACAGCGTTAAAAAAAATAAATACGTAAAGCACTTAGGCGCGGGATATCATTAAGATAAAAAACACAATTACTTTCGATTCTTAAATGGGTAACTATTGTGTAATATGAGTATATAATCATATTAATAATAACCATGGTATGACGGACATGCGTATTTATTGAAATACATTTGAATAACGATTTGAAAATTGTTAATGAAAAAATTCTCAAATAAATTAAGTTAAATTCACTCGAAAGCCTTAGTTAAAGTTAATAGTTAGGGAAAAATCATTTCAACTCGTTAAGTTTAAATGTTAAAAAGGAATAAATATTAACTAACTTAGTTGAAATAAAGTTAATTTTTATATAAAATAAAAATTATGTCATAATTTGTGTCGTTATATATTATTATCAAAATAGTTTTGAAATATCAAGTACTTAATATGAATGATATGTCTCGTTTCCACCAAAATGGTCCTATTTCTTGTCTGCCAGATTGTAAAGCAAAAGGTTTATTTTACTGTCGAACAAAAAAAGGGTTTTAGGTTATTGTATGTAACAATAAAATGAAATAAGTTCTTTTATTTTTCAAATGTAATATTTTTAAGATTTTTAACTTAACTAGTATTAAATATTTTTTGTATGACCTAATTAACTTAACTTTAAACGTTAAAATTTTAATTGTATTAACTTATATTTTTATAGTTAATTTTTTAAATCACCAAATTAAGTTCAATGCTCACGAGCATTTCATATATATTTTAATCGAAATCCAAGTAGAATAATTAGTAATTAATAACCAAAATTAATTTTATATTAATTTTAATATATATACCTAGACGATATTGTAATATTATATTTTATTATAATATTAATAATAACTAATAAGTACATAATTTTTAACTATATATATATTAGAATACTCGTAAGTAAAAAGGAAGTTTTTATTTCTTATATAAATTAACTTATTTTTAACTCAGATAAGTTAATATATTTTTTAAAATTTAAACTTAAAACTCAATGAGTTAAAATTAATGTATGTTAATTTTTAACATTCAACTAAAGATTTTTAAGTGAATTTAATAATTGAGATAATTTTAGATTCTAAGTTTAGTGAGGAATTTATTGATTTTATAATGATGTTTTTTTTATGTATTTATAAACATTTTTAGGTAGAAGGATTAAAGTAAACGATTTTATGAACAGAGGTTTTTGATGGAAACTAAACTAGTCTAGTTGGTACTATGTAGAGGTAATTTTTTGGTATTCCTAGTAGCTCTTATAGGCGTAATAAAAAACTACCAATCTTAACGAAATATCGTTATAAATTGAAAAATAACAAATAAATTTGTCTTGGTTTTCGAATTATATATATTATAATTTTTAATATATATATATATATATATACACATTTTTAGTAGATGGAGTTGAATAGGAGTTTTTGAGTAAAGTGATTTTTGATAGAAAATATGTTTTAGTTGGCACTTTAAATATGTCAATTTTTGATTTTCCCAATAGTTTCTTTAAGCACAAAGAAAAACTATCAAAAATAATGAACGTTTTTAATAAGCCGAAAATAATACTACACCGAGTTTCGCCTTGAATCCTTTTATCGAAAGAAAAGATTTATCATTGCTTTAAAATGCAATACATTCATCACCAGTATCCTATCTGACGAACGAAGTGCTTCTACCCTCTACTGATCGATTATTTTAATAACTTGTGCATCTTTGATTTTATATTTATCGTTATTCTGGAATCAACATAATAATATGTTGTATCAATTTAATCGTTCATATAATTATGTGTAAAATATTTTCATTTAACTGACAAATAATTTTAATCAATTTTAATATTCAGATATGATTTTATGAATTTTACTGTGTTATTTATTACACACATTATAATATAGACTCGAACACACGCATCAATATTGAGTCTGAAAATGATGCAATTCACTTATTATTATTTTAAGTATAGTTTTAGGTTTCTAAACATAATTTTATGTCTTATATCTCCTCTGTATCCGTCCGTCTATGTCTATCTATCCGTAGTTACCTATAGTACATAGTTACGATTGTTGATTTGGTTACTAGAGAATAGTATTATTCGTTTGATAATATTTTCATTATATAGTTACGAGGAAATATTGATGATTTGGTTACTGGGAAAATAGATATGGTTTGTTTTGTTTTATAATATTTTTAGTAAATTGTTTAAAGTAGGTACGCTTAGAAACCGGGAATTTAATACGCTTGCATAATGGGCTTTCTGAACTTGTAATTTGAGTAAAAATATAAATTAAATATTTTTATTCAAATAAATATTATACACAATTTAACTTTTGTTTTAAAATAAAAAAATAATATAAATAGTCAACATGCGATATTATTTATTTCGAAGCCTACTAAATATATAACTGACTTAACGCAATTGGAATGAACCTTTTTTAAAACTTAAAAGAAAAATCAAGTTGATCAACCGTTTTTAAGCTGATGAAAAAGTTAATCAATGGAAAAAGGTACGTTTTAGCAGAAAATAGAATCCTGTGCGTATAAATGTATAATGTATTAGTGCGTAGGAATGATTTGGATTATGTAGTGGAAATACTCTTAGAATGCAATCTATAACATTGCATTATTTATTTATATAATTAATATATAATACATAAAAATAATAAGAACATATGTATTACTTATACAAATTATAAGTTGAAATGAATTAATTAATAAATTAATGGACAACACTTACCTGCTGATCTGAATCTAAAGGTTACAATCTAAAGCTAATAATCGTCTATATATACACATATAAAAATAAGTCAAGTTTTGATTGGTTCATCAACATCTAGCCTATAATACTATTGATGAAAAAATATTTATATTGTTACATATTTTATGTACTTTGTGTAATTTGGCCAAAACTTTAAAAAATCCAGAAAATCCTAGTTCATTTTTTTTTTATTAATACTTACATTTTATTATAATACTTAATAAACTAAATAAATTATTTATTTACATAAGCCCAGTTTCAGAATTGGTATTGGTATATATATATAGTGTAAGTTTTTGGTTTTTTTTAATTGATCGATTTTGACAATGATTTAAAAAGTTAAAATGGTTCCAATGTCGGGTTTTAACAAGTTTGGTATTTGTTATACATATAAGTAACGTCATAATGCCAATATTCCTATTGACGTGTACGGAAACACGAAATAATAAAACACATTCTTATGTCGGAATACGAAGGTAACACAAAATAACTGACTGAATATATTTTCCAGACACTAGGGAATATGCTCTAATCAAGGGAACGACGAAAGAGCAAATATGATTGGTATACGATTGAGTAACGGCAATTATAAAGGAGATGGGCTGACACACCGTCAGGGCCACTTGATACTGTGTTCTTTAAGGAGCTGAGTAAGAGAAGCATATCGTCCTGAGTAAAAAATACGTTGGTTGGTAAATCAAAGGGCAACTTTTTATGAGGAAAGGTAGTGGGAGGCACTGTTAATAGAGATTGATTATAGACGGAGGAGAAGTATGATGAGAACAATTGAACCGATTCTAAAGGAAAAGCTGAAGAAATTCCATTAAAATGGACGGATGAAGGGATCGGAAGATTTTGTTTTAAATCTCTAACATATTTCCAGAATTTTGAAGGATAAGATGTAAGCAGGTTTTCAAATAGTCGATAGTCGATAGTCGATTTTCGACTGATGCTTGCATTTAGCTTTGAGTTCAGAAAACTTTTGATAGTCTAAGGGTGAGTTAGAGCGTTTAAAAACATAATGTGGCATTTTCTTCTTAAAATTAAAATTTTTCAAGCCAAAGGAGACCCGAAAAGAAAATTTAGGTAGGGAATATATAATTACAATATTCTCAATACATTGGAATTCTTGCATTATCTCCTTCACCACTTGCCAGAATTTCTTTCTGGCTTTCCTCAAATCCCAATTGTGGAGCATACTTTATATATTATATTGTATTCCCAACAATCCTTAATGCTTTAAGTTCAAGATCTTCCCTTCACTCTTCAAATTTACTATTGACTTCCTTAGGACTCTTTCCTACTAAGTACTAGTATTATATCATCTGTAAACAGCATGTACTATAGTGCCTTATTCTGCATTTCCTTTGTAATTTTATCCATTATTAAGAAAAATAAGTAAGGGCTCAAAGCCAAACTCTGGTAAAGTTCTACTCTTAACACAAAAATTATCGGATTTTCCAAAAATTTTTTATCAATATTACCATGTTTTTTTTAATTGCATTACAATTTTCTATCTTTCATAATTAGTAATTACTTACTATCATTGTACTATGAATCATAATACTTGATCATTTAACACTCTAACTTTCCATTTTATCTTTTGCATTCGCCTTTAGTACCACTTTTCAAACGCTTCTATTGTTCTTTCTTCTTTTTTTGTACGTTCATGTCTCTGCTGAGTATACTACTATAGGGCATAGACCATATTATATATATAATACATGCATATATGCACGTGTTCTTAATATTATTTTCTTGGGTGCCAAACAATGCATACCTTTTTTGTTTATGAAAATTTAATATCTGCTGAAATTACTACTAAAATGCTTTTATTATTTTATTTAAGTAGCTTATTTCCGTATAAAATCAATTGGTTTTTTACGTTGATAAATGCTAAATGCGATTTATATTAATTAAACAACTGATTTATTTAGAGGAAGTATGTAATCATAATAATATGTAGTATCTATTAATTTTATAAATTCATGAACAAACGATTGAAATTTGTTTTGATTATGCAGTTGACGTGACATACCTACGTATTACGTGATCTATTAGATTGCATGTGTAGCACTATTGTTTAATAATAATAGTATAATGCTTTTGTTGTTTTTATTTATTTTAAAACTGAATAACATTTATATTTGAATTAAAATAAAATAATATACAACAACAACTCCTGAATTTCAATTAAAACTAATTATATGTAGACGTTTTAATACTACAAAATTACTTATAAATTTCGACTAAACTTGTATACCTATATGAAATAACTTTGATAAAAGAGTACTCAGACAAAATTAATTTCACAAAAATATCAATACGAGTATACAGAATTAATTATGTAATAATTTTGATAACCAAAAATATAATACTTATGTATTATTTCATACGATTACATTATACTATTTAAATATAAATATATATACATCATTTCGAATTTAATCATAAATATACTAAATAAAATGATATAATAATTATTTTACTACCTAATTTGCTTTAAATTTATATTTACAAAATATTATATATTTTAATTGATATTATATACGTATATTATATTAAGGATTTTATATTTCTCAATGATGTACAAGTGACGAGAGTAATATTATATTAATACCCTTGTCCATAAGATCATAAATATTTTCAAAAAATCTTCATATAGGTACAAGTTTTATATTATCTGGCATAAATAATTTTTCTTTGAAGTTTTAAGCCATATAAATTCGAATTTTTCTATGTATAAGTAGTATATGTATTTTATTTTAAGTAGAGCAAGAGAAGTTCATTTTCTTTAATATAAAAATTTTTGTCATACATACATATATATATATATATATATATATCAAAAAATCCTATGCAATATAGTATGCATAGTAATCATATACTATAGCATAATGCACTATGCAGTATATTATTAATTTAAAATTAAACATGGATTTTACTTTTTTGTCAGTTGTTTTTTAACTTGGGGAAAATACTAAAATGATTCAGGCAAGCAAACATTTTTGCGGAAAACTTTCTAAATTATTATTTTTTTTTTTCAACCCGAGGGTTGGTTTACAACTCCAATTCTCCATTCTGACCGATTGCTCGCTTTTTCTTTAAGTTCCTTAAATGTTTTGACTTTTGCATCACATTTAATTTGTCCTATATAAG
>JAIPRL010006278.1:0-28142 GCA_025469235.1 Pemphigus obesinymphae
CTAACATCGAGCCGTTTGTTTACACGTGCCTCTCACATCCTTTGGACGATCACCTATCTGGGTGTTTCTTATACCCTCTATTTGGAGGCGTAAATTTCCTAATCCAATCCGTAACACCGGGACTAGGTTTGGGAAACCCGCGTATTTGCGTTGTGGTTGTTAGGGACCAGGGGACGCTCTAGGGAACAAATTGTACTTTTTACCCTACGGACGCATCCCCCGTCTGCTTATATATATTGTAAATAGAATGCATGCCTAAACGTTTGTATAACTAGTGACGTGTTTAATAAAAACGATTACATCTTTAACCGACTATCAACGTGTTTATTATTCATACGAGGCGGTAGTATCAAAACACCCCGCATCAACATAAAATAATCAATTTGTGATTTATGTCCTCCACTCTTATAAATTATACAATGCTCATCTCTCTTCTTAAAATAAGTGTTCACAATTGCTAATTCATACGCTAATGCAAAGTCGAGTATTTTTTCACCAGCCTCATTTCTTTCTCCATGCCCATACCCTCCATGCACTCTATCATAATCCATTCAATCACAGCCTACATGTCCATTCATACCGACACCAATTACAATATTCTCATTTCCTTGTACTCCTTGCATTACCTCATCCATCTCTTGCCACAACTTCTCTTATTGACTTTCCTCATATCCCACTTGTGGAGCGTACGCACTTACTATATTTAATACCTTATCCTCTAATATTACTCTCACCAAAATAACCCTATCACTTTTTCTAATCACCTCTACCACTTTTCCTTTCATTTCTTCATCTAATATCACTCGCCATTCCTTGTACTAGTCCTTCCTGAATATATGATTTTGTACCCCTCACCAATTTCTCTTGCTTTCTCCCCTGTCCACTTTGTTTCATGCACACAACAAATATTCACATTCCTCCTCCTCTTCAAAACTTCTGCTAACTCCCTACTCCTACCTGTCAATGTTCCTACATTCCACGTACCTACCCTCACTTTGAACGTATCCTGCGTACTCAAGCGCGAATCTAACCCAAAACACATTTATATTATTAAAAATAATATAAAATAATATATAAATATAATAAATATAAGTATTCGAAAATATTAAACAATAATAATAAACAGAATATATAACAAATAGGTATAAATATTGAAAACAAATAATTTGAAGATATATTTTCGGAATAATAATTTTATTGAACAAATATTTAGAAAATACAATTCAAGAACGATAATTTTTTGGAAAATAATTATCTCGGAATATTTTCTTATCTTAAATCGTAATATAGTAGAAACTACAAAATAAAATAACCACATTTTATTCGATTCAGTAGTAGTTTCGAAATTATTATATTTTCCAAGTTTCTTAATTATTATTATCAAAGTGTTTCGTGTTTTTGGTTATTATTTTCCTAGTTTTTAATGTTTTTAGTCATCATTTTCCAAAAAATTAGTGTTCGTAGTTTTTAGTTTTAGTTTAGTTTTTTAGTTATTGCTTTCCATATTTATAGCATTCCTATTTATTATTTTCCAAGTTCTTGGCATTCTTAAATTTTAGCATTTCATTTTTTTATTTTTCCTCTTATATATTTCCTGTGAAATTATTTACAATTTAAATTGTATTTCCATTACAGTATATTCCAAAAAGAAATTTGTCCATTAATTTATTTTGTAAAACTTTATTTTCAAAGACATTATAGTTTCCAACAAATTAAATGCGTCTGGAGTCTGGTAAAGGATTGTAATACTAATGCCTGGTTTGATAAAACTTTTAACAGACTATTATCCAGGGCTGTACTGAAGAAATATTTAAAAGAGGATGCCGACAGATTAAATGCTGAACCAATTACTTTCTTGAAAACGTAAATAAGCAAGAAAAAAAAAGTCATCAACTTTTTTTTCTTTATTTTGCCAACGGAATCTATAGTTTTCCGGCTAAATGCCGACGAATTACTTCTCGAAAACATAAATAATGAATATTTTGCCGACAAAAATACAAAAATGACAGAATCGCCGACCATATCCGACATATCCGCTAATTGGGGGAGGAGGGGTTAGACACCCCTTGCACCCCTTCAAAAGATGGCTTTACTTTTATCTCATTTAACGGGCTTATTGAAATAAAAGTGTTCGTTAAATTTTTAACATTATAGGTGCTAGTCCAGTATTACGTAATCATATAGGGAGAAGGGGGACATTTGCTGATAAGGGGTATGGAGGGAGTCACAGAATCATGCTGATATATCAGCAAATGGAATGTGCAATTTAAATATAGGAAATAGACATTTTTTAGGACTGGTGACTAAAAAAAAGTCATTATTCTAAATTTTTTGGGAAGGGGTTATTTGACTTATGCCCACGTAATTAATGAGAGGGTACGGGATCTAAAAAGTCTAAAAATGTACTGACATAATACTCAAATGGCCCCACACCGCCAAATATCGGTCCGTTTATTAATCACCCGATTTCGGGTAGTTAAAATATAACGGTTTGTTAAATTTAATCGTATCATAAATATAATACTTTTCCAATATCCGCAATAACAACACAGGAAGGTACAAGGCCGAACGAGCCCGGAACGCTAGTCCACGATTGCAGACTGGGGCCCTCGATTATAGTAAATTACGGGCCATTTTCCCGTATTTAAATAATGACAAATTATTAATTATTAATAAATCTACCCAAATTTTGCATTTTTTTGCAATTTAGAAATTTGAATTTAATACACATTAAACACACGCTGGCATCTATACGCACCTGCCACCTATCTATAAATATGAAAGTTTAATTATTTATAGGTCTTCTCCTTGGGCGTTTACTGTATTTACTTTAACAACTATGTATTAGTTTTCATATTTGACAAAATACCTATTAGAATAGGAAGTATAATTTAATTATAATTTAACTTAATACTGCAAATAAAAAATATAGAAATTCAAATAATAGAACAGAATTTTTTTATATTTTTGAAATAAAACGAAGACGGGCATAATATTGTAAAATGTACAGGACTCACTACTACTTACTTGAGTTTAAAGATAGCTTACCTCTGGACTAGCTGAACATTTTTTTCGAAATCCAAAAATGGAAACGTTTGAAAAATTGAAATCGCTGCAAGTCCAAAACCCGGGAAAAAATCGAAACCGTTTTCAAACCCGTAACCACAAAACCAAAATATTTCATCCCGTTTGGCTCCCTGGTCAATATTACTGTTCACCGAGTAGCGGTTACTATGTGCAGTAGTCAAAATAATATTTATAAATATTTCAAAACAAACAAGCTCTGTATTGAAATTATTTGTAATTCAACCGTCGTTTTAAAGACACGCCAAGAAAAAAAGAGGAAGAAAGTCGAAAATATCGTTTTCGAGTAACTATACTACATAATATAGTATAATATACGATGTGATAGACTGCTGTGAGACAGAGGACACAATGACGTAACATGGCAATTTTCAATTTACCAATGTCGCATTGAATATATATATATATTTTTTAATCGAATACTATCAAATAAATTTTTATAGTTCTGACTACAATAAATAAACTCTGAATAAGGCCAGTCAATAAAGAAAAAATTTCCAACCAAATTTTTTTTTTTCAATAACCTTATTGATACAATATGTACTTTAACATATTAAAAGTCCTCGTCGATCAAAATATGAGGTTTTAACAATAACTTGAAAAATATAGCAAATTTCCAAAAACGTTTCAAACAAAAAATATTTATGAAACAATTTCCTACAATAAAGGTTATTCTTACATTTTTTCATTTAAATAGTAATAGTAATTATTTTAACATCAGTATTTTTTTAAAAAAATTAATTATTTCGTCTTTTTTTACAATAATTTTGTTTACTTACATACATAATATTTCAAATATATAAATGTATCTTTTAAAAAAAAAAAAAAAAAAAAAAAGCATTACGAAATACAGTTTTCTGCTACAATAATTACCGGTTTACATTTTAATGAAATTGATAAACATAAAATATACAATAAAGAGTTCACTGCATAGTGCATTTATAATTCAAAATCCTACTATTGTTACGATAAAGAAATATTATTATTATTATTATATACTATTAAAATAATAGTCACGATTATTGTTATTTCACAAAACAATATTTAAATCTTTTTGTTCTTTTAATAATGGAATCCATTTTTTTTTTCTCGATTTTGAAACAAAGCAGATGTTGTATCATATAGCCAGTTAACGCGTAATAAAGCAATATTTTATTTTACATCGTTTCGTTATTCGATTGTAAAAATGTAGTGGGTACTATACATTTTTTTTTTTTCTATTCTACCAGAAGTCGGTTTTAAAAAATAAACATTGTTTTCCCTCGGAGTTCGGGCAACAAGGAGGACTAACTATCCAACTACAATAACCTTAGGATGATAACTTGATAGATTTATTGCAGTGTTAATAATTCATGTGTCTGCATCATCCTTTGCATTTTATGATAAAACTATGGTCTATACATTTTTTTAAACATTTCTATAAATCTCATTTTGTTATTATCGTTCGATAAAAAGTTATCTTTTGTAACGGAAATTGTAACCATATACGATCGTGTCAAATAATATATATGTACATCTCATGTTTAGCTTTCGACATGGTGGTTCTGAATTTTTAGCATTTTTTACACTTTCGTAATACTCATCAAATACGATAATTGTATTTAAACAGAAATATTTTTCTACATAAGAAATATATAGTCCACAAACATTGAGTGAACGTTTGGCGTAGTTGCCGTACAAATCTGTAAAATTAAAATCTCCGTCTAAAACATATTTAGCATTCGTATAATATCAATATTTTCTACTGAGATACTTTGAAATATATCATACAAACATGGTTTCTTTGTTTTCCTCATTCCGTACACGTCAAATAATGCCAACGGAAAAGGAGCAAACATAAGTTCAAATCGTAGGTAACAAAAAAGTTCGTCATAATTTATTTTACAATTTAAATCCGTTGAAATAATAACGAACGATTTATTTTAATTATTTGGTCGTTAATTTTAACACCTAATGATGTCGAAACTAGTGTCATAACACTTATAACTTTACTTGACCTCTTGAGTTTTATAATATCATGAAAGTTACCTGTCATAGAGTTCAATAGATTAAGGCCTAATTCATATGCTTTATATGGCAATTAACATGCTCGTTACCAGAAACTCCTATAGAAATATTGACATAACATTATTACAGCGAGAAAATAAACAACGAAACGAAAAGCACACAGACAGTTTTTCAATGTCTTTGTTATCCCTTGAAATTCTAGACTCACTTAATTCTACTTAAAAAAGACGCCACTCCCGCATTTTCTGTCTCCGTCTATCTAATTGGCAATATAGCAAAATCATACAACGGAAATTTGATATTTTTTATTTTTATTTTTATTATTACGTTTTTGATATTTTTAAGTAGCTTTGACATTTTTCTCAGATAATATTTTACAAAAAGCCCAACGAGGTTCACTCAAAATTATTCTTCTCTTTAAATTTTGTAATAGGTGTTTATACTCTAAATTTAACCTAAACGTCAAAATTGCAATTCTGCGTAGTGTGATTTTATTATATTATCTGTTAGATGGACAGAGACAACAAATTATTATAAAATCGAAATGAGAATCTGTATTCATTTTTCATTAATCTTCCGATGACCCGTCAAAAGGACGGTAGCACCCGCATTTGCTGTCTCCGTCTGACCAACTGATAATATACGAAATAATTACACGTCCAGCATTCTTATCACAACTTCGTCATTTCTAATAGTAGAGTAAATTTACCTATTACCAAATGTATAAACGAGATCATTACCAATGACGTAGCATAGCCTCTTTTTCAACATTTAAATCGTGTAAAGAAATAAAACTATTATTAAATTCCGTTCATTTAAATAGATATATTTCTCTTTAAAATTAAAATTTCGAAAAAAAAAGGCTCTGTTACGTCATCGGTAATCTCGTCTATAAATATTGTGATAAGTAAATTTACTTAAAATAATATTTGAAATGACTATGTTAAGATAAGAATGCTGGACGTAAATATCATATATTATCAGTTGGTTAGACGGAGACAGCAAATGTGGGTGCTATACGCCCTCTTAATAAAAATATAAAGTATGCCGAAAATTGTCGCTACTCGGTAGATCGCAGCACAATCGCCCTGGTGTGCACCAGTCACAAACATAGACATATAAATATATGGACTGAGTCCCCTACATACTCCGTCTATGCCGCCTCATTCTTCGAAAGAGACATAGATATATTTATATGTCTATGGAAAGAGATGGAGCATAGTTTACGAATCCCATGGAAAAAAAAACAAATTAATGTCATGAAATATAATACTAATATTATCAATATTATCATAGACTTTGTGGCGAACTTCAATACGTTCGTAAATATTTTATTGTATCGTGAGCCACACTGCTCCTTTCCCCAGACGCCACGACCAGCGGCCCATTTTATAATTTCATATGTTTTTTTGTACTCTCTCTTTCTTTAACCGCGAACGCGACATCACCGCCAATTGTTTTTTAATGAAATAAACCTTTTTAATTTTTCGAATTCGTTTATATTCTTTCGTACCCATTTTTACATTTTCCTTCGGTGTTCTAGTAATAAGTTGGATAGTTGGAATAGAGAAACGCCTCTATCTCCACATTGGTGACCTCGACGTGATCCGGAAAACACGTGGTGCGTATACGTTCGCGACGTTCGTTTTATTTATCGTGTATATTTTATGACTGGTATTTTTATATAATATTTTGTTTTTATACTCCATGAGATTTGCTTTTTCCGTGAGATATCGTAAACTATGCTTCTTCTTTTAAGAGGCCCATATACAAAACTATCTGTCGTCAAACTTGTCAATAAACAGCATTTGACAGACCAAATCGTCACGTGTGTGGACGTGTTTGTCAGTCTGCCGTCTGATCGTCGGTCGAACGTTTTGCCACACCAACCGGACGACCGTCTGAACGACGGTAGACGCGGTTCGTGCGTGTGTGGCTATGTTCGATAGACTGAACTAACAACATGGCATTGTTATCGCTTATCAGTACTGATTTCTATCACAAAATTCATAAATGTACATACAATCATGACAAAATAGATAGGTATGTCAGCAACATTGTGATACGCACATCTGTGTGAAGTAAGTCCCCACTTTTTACCGTGTATGAAGTTCTCCAACTCTTATTGGTTACATATATAAAGCATACATTTCCAAGCTATCCCCACAGAATTGAACGAAAAGCAGAAAACCTAATATATAGGAAAAAGTGGGGATGCGCGTACCGGACTAAAATTCGTAATGTTGCTGACATACCTATCTATTTTGTCATGCATACAATATACTGATACACAAGATACTGATATAAACAAACAAAACAAACTTCACTAAAAAATTAGGTTAGATATCGTCAAACCAATCGTCAGGTGTGTGGACTGCGTTAGGTTTGACAACTGATCGGCCGATTGGTTTGACAAGAGATCGTTCCGTGTATAGGTCGCTTTACTAACAATAATAATCCTCGGACCTCTCTCTGTAATCGGTCCATATATTTATATGTCTATGTTCACAAACCCTAACCGTGAATCGAAGCTTCGATATTAACTACCTATAATCCTTTATACCTTAGTTCGTGCCATGACGAAATAACGTGGTATGCCAACAACGCGAACGAATTTGATAATGGTACGAGTTGTCATGGAATAAGTTATAATTCATCAATTATGCCAAGAAATCCTGACATAAATCGGTCATATCTGCGATCTTTTCAGTGTAATAATACTCAAATAGGTTTACATAGTTAAGCATATTTAATGGAAATAAATAGTAGATAACAATATTAATGATGATAAGCAGACAGAGTGGCGTATAGGCACCATGCGTAGAACTCATATCAGTTGCTATAGCGCATTCATGTTATTTCGTCATGGTTCGCGCCATTAAGACTATATAGAGATAGTTTATAGTCTATATGATGGTTCATGCTTACAAGCTGTATGTTTGTTTTCTCAACAGCAATACAACACCGTAGAAGAAATATACCCATAATAGATAATGACCAATTGTTTAACAATTCGTTATTTTTATCACTATTATATTGGATTTCGGTTTTTATTTTTTATTGTTTTTAAATGCGCAATATTGCAAATGCACTTCTGATGACGACCTACGCCAAATACAGGTGTACAAGCGTGTTATATGGACCGTGATGCATTTGGTATTTATATGACATATACATTTTATTTTTATATTGAATTTACATATGGATATATATATATATATATAAGTAATATAATTCATATGTATCACTGATTTCTACTTATTTATTTCAACTATATAATATATAATAAATAACAATATATTATATTATATAGGCGGTAGTAATATATAGGTAAAGTACTTAAATATCAACCACCGGTTTTTTTTTTTTTTTTTTTTATAATATGTGGACATGTATATACAATATATACACCTATATAGACAGTTTAACCAGTATTATAAAATTAAATATGCATTATTTATAGCCATTGAAACCTCAGATTTTATTTTTTTTACATATTGCAAAATGAAAAAAAAATTAATATTCCGATTGACATTGAAAAAATGCAATCATGCAGTAACTTTTAATACCACATCCAAATATTATATATAGATATTTCCTGAATTTATAATACGCGTTTATTCGTGTAGAGATACGGGTGTATACGTTTATTATAGGTATAATACGAATACATTAAAATATACGATTTTTTGCGCAAAGTATTGAGCATTTTTTATGCATTTTTTATTAATTTTTTTTTTTTATTTTTTTAATCAAGTCAAACTTCCCTGTCTACAATTTATTTATTTATTTTTTTTTTTTTGTAATCAACGTCAAAGTACTGAATCATTTTGAATTTATTAATTTATAGTATTGTTGTGTATATAGGTATCTGGTATATATATATAATAATATGTACTATAATATGCATATTATAGGTATATGTTGTAGAAAACTGTTTGATGCATACAAACTCGTATTTATGCAAATTTGCGGTAGGTAACGGTTATAATTTAAAATTTCAATCAGGTTTATGAGTTTTCCATATATGCACATGAATATTTAAATGCATTTGAATTAATTATATACATATATTTAATAAAATACACATAATATAGTTACAATATAAATATAATAATATATAGATAGGTATATAGTTGTTTTAAAAACTTGTCACAAGAGTAACGAATAATATATAATAATCATAATAAGTAGCTCGAAAATAAAATATTTTCGTCGATTTTCTATACCTATGTCTCCGCGTCTGTATGACAATAAAATTATTATTGTTGTTTTTATGAGAATTTTCTGCTCAAAACAAAATTATTTATTAAAAATTGTATTATATTATATTTTAAAAAACATATATAGGTAGGTACCTATTTCTTAGATCTTATACATATACTTACTATTATTAAACGTTTATGGGCTATATAATTTGGAATTTGAACGAACTAATTTTCATTATTATTGAATGAATTACAGAAAATCAAATTTTATTCTAATCAGCGCCAGCTCAACGAGTGGTGGGTGCAGGGTCGAACAATCGTACTATTATTTTTTTGTTATTTATTATACGTTATTATAGAAATATTTTGTAAGAGCATATAAATTCGTCTACAAAAATAAAGTTGACGACCCTTTTTTTCGCTAATTAACGTTTTTAAAACAGTGCAAGTTTGATTTATTACTGTACGATAATATAACTATATTTAGGTACTACAAAGTATAAAGTGACCATATATATATATATATATAGGTATGCGCCGTATCTTACGGAATTATCACGTATTTCAACTTTGTGTCTCATTGTCCCGTCAAATTACCCACCGGACGTTTATTGTGCCGAATTTCAATAAATTGTGTCAAAATGACTGTTTTTATTTTTCCCGTATTGCCTTTTTTCAAAAAAACGATTCCTCGATTTTCGGACAAAATATACGCGAACGACCCGTTTTGTTTGTCTCAGAGTGATTTCTCGAATTCGAGGAAAATAAATGCGCAAACAAACAAACGTTCCGAGTAGGTATTATAGTACGATCAGTAAATTTCTAAATATGATCATTACATACATACATTGCATACATACATACATTGCAACAAATTAATTTTCGAGCAAATTTATTAAACAATCATTGTGTTTAATTCGATTTCACTACTGTATATACACAAGTGGAAACGAAATTGGCTTACATTCTGCAACGTATAATCATAATTCAATACGGAAAAAAGTGTATCACACACAATTTATTTAATATACAGAACGCTGCAGCAGCGGTAGACGGTATAGTATACAGTGTCCGTGGGTTTTTGTGGAAATGAAAAATATAAATTTTGCCCGTTTGTACGTATAGTAAGAAATAGGTGAAAACACCTATATACGTGTATATGTGTGTATATATAATATTACGGTCAGATCATATCGTAAATTCGTAACTAACGGCGTGCCTTTCGTACAACAAAACGGATAATAAGCGGTCGTATATGCGGTTCTCGGGCCGATTCGTTCAAGTCGCAATTCAAGCCCAATTCGTGTACATCGTATAGCGTCGTATCGCAGAACGTGAGCGCAATATCGCGATGGGAAAACGAGAAAAATAAAAAATCATTATACTCGGTTGCGGTCTACGCCCGATCGTTATATATTATATTATATAACATTATACGTACAAACGAAAATAATTTTGGAAATATGTCGCTATTACCGTATTTTTCCAAGCACGTTTTTCTAGTATTATTTTTTTACGTTTACCTACTTCAGCGCAGTGCTCGAATCGGCAAAATAAAAGTACGGGAAATCTACTTACTTTTAAGAAAAACATTGTCCCCCTCCCCCCATAAATTTTTATACCTTGTTGTACCGTGGAGACTATGCCCCCCCCCCACCCATTCACCTCTCATTATATAAAACTATATTTTAGTTTTAAAATAGATATCTCATACATTACATTTAATACATAATCAAAAAAATATGTCTTCTTCGTTTTCTCGTTGGCCTTCTCTCCCGACTATTTGGGGTCGGCCAAATAAATAATCAAATGTATTTATTTAAACAGTTCCATAAATTTATGGTGAGTATAGGTAAGTTGTAACCAATGTATTGTTTTTCGCCTTTTAATTTAATTCTTTTTCGACAACAAATTTCTTCTGCATCTCTCTTTGAATGAAAATAGTAGAGGTACGCTAAAATTTCTGAAAAATTAGTTGAGGTACTCAGTCCGCCCTAAATTCGAGCACTGCTTCGGTGTATTATGTATATTATACACTCGTATATCTAACCGCATGATATTATTCTTATACATTAAGGATATTTCCGTCCCTTCTCCTCGGCCCACCAGCCATCGTCAATTCTGAAAAAGTCATCCATTTAATTTGGCGCGAAATTTCGCATATACGAGAGGACATCGTGCCAAATATCATATTATTATTATTATCATTATACGAACGTGACTATATTATAGCAATCTCGACATATTTAATGTTATATTTCCCCCCCCCCCACAGGCGTTATGGGAACGTGACGTTTCAAGATATGTTCGTAGGCCGGCTCCTCCCTCGTTTAATGAAAAATCCTAGTCACGCGTTGGGACGGGACTTCGACGTTTTTCCGTCTATAACAAATGGGGAGAAAAAAAAAAAAAAAACTCAAATTTCGAATTATAGTAGGCGGATTATATTAGACTTTCCGACAATAATTGATAATTTACATTCTCCCTCGGGACCATTTTATATTCCGGGACCTGCGCTGCAGCGAAACTCGCTGCACATGTTCCATACAAGATTATCAACTGCACACGCATGTCGCCTTTTTTACCGACTACATATCGAAAACGTACAGCTGGAATAGAATTATCGACCGGCGTTGTAGAATTATTCAATTGTCGATAAAAAAAAAAAAAAAAAACCCTTCAATTTATTTCGAGGTAGGTCCAGAATCGGCGGGAATAGGGATTTAGGGAGTCGTCGGGACCCCTCGCTCGAGAAATAAATTTAACGAAATCAAGTCACGAAAAAAAAATCGATGACCCGTTTTTCTGCTTATTTACCGTTTTCAAGGAAGTATTTGGGAATTTCAAACTATAAATTATTCAGCATTTAGTCGGCAAAACCAGAAAAAAGTTCGTGACATTTTTTTTATGTTGCTTATTTACCGTTTTCAAGGAAGTACTTCAACGGTTCATTGATGATTTTTTTTACTTATTAACTGGAAAAATAAGTCGGCAAAATTACTCTGACGACCCTCCGCAAATATTTTTTTTGCCACTGGTCCTGGGTAGGTCTTGGTAACCTACTGATCGATGATATTACACAGTTGAAACTAGTAAAAATAGTTCAAGAATACACTGAGCGCTCAGTATAAGTGCGTAATATATTATAGGTATTGCGTATAATATATGTATATTGTATATTCGGAACCGTAGCATAAGGTTCGATAGCGCTCTTGGCAAAGAACCCAATTTCCGCCCCTAAATTGGTAATAAGGGAAAAAAAAAAGTCGTCGATTTTTTTGGAATTGCGCCTCCATTCCTTAAAAATACAGTGAATAAACAAAAAAATTAAGTCATCGATTTACTTTTACGAGATTTCGCCCGTCGAATTTTCAACCCCGCCCCCCCCCAATCTTGGAAATTTATATGGGGATAGATATTACTGAGTTTCGATTTTCGCGCCCTTGCGGCCTGGGCCAGTTTCGCCAAGCCCTTGCTACTACGGCTCTGTGCGTATTACATATTATATATAAACTTGGTCGATTCGGCCGCAACTATCGTATTATATCGATAGCATGTTTCCGTAATAAATGTACAAATAAACATTGTTTTCGAAGTGTAGTAAATATACCTATGTGGTAATATATTTTAAAATAAGTAACTATTATGTTGTTCGAAATAATGTAGATATACTCATATTATAATGCTAATTTGCATAGGTGTCTATAAATTATATAGTTACATACGGCTATTCCTTAACAACAAACGTCAGGATATATTATAACTACCTCTTATTAATGCATCCTTTACATTTCATTTCGATTTTATATTATGTTTCGTCCCTCCATTAGAGTCTATAATCTATATTCATTCATTCTTATATATATATATACGAACCTTGGAAATCGCCCTCGACGAACCCGAGTTGTATACCGACCCCGGGGACGAGGTCGTCCCTTTTCACTTCCTCAAAACGTCATCGGTCAATATTTCACAGAAACGCTTTTGTACGGGGACAACGCGTTCGCATAACATCCGATCCTAACAGATTTCTTATTTCTCGTTTTTCCCTTCATGTACACATATATATAATACACTCTCGAATATAATAGATATATACGATATACGAAAAATAATAATTTCATGTCGAAATATTCTCTCACTTTTCCGAGCTGCTCCAAATATAGACGTCCCCCTTTTTCCATATATTCCTTATATATAAACGCACAATCGTAAAATAAAATAAAAATACAAAATATATCTAAAGTGAGTATATAATATATATATAATGTATGTATAGGTATAACATCGTACGTAGGTCGCGTTTTTTTTTTTTTTTAGTATAACAGACTGCTGTGCACTACGACGAGAACACAACTATATAAAACGTATATATATATACGCTTATATATTGTTGTGGTGGAAGAAGGGGTCGAGCCAATCTTTCAAGAGCTCCACTCGGTTTTCCATTTAAATCCATCTAAATCACTCTTATACTTATTATTATTTTTCGTCGGAAAAACCTCATCCGAGACGTTATTATAAAATATAACATAGCTATATCCGAAATTTAATATATTTCGCCATTAATACCATTTAATCATGTCCTGCAATCGTACAATCGTATACGGAGCGTTCGCCTTCCAGTACCTAAGTATATATATATATATATATATATATTATACTCGTTCGGCTCAAATTGTGAGAGGGTCGCATAAGGATGTAATCCCAAAGAATTTTTTTCGTAAATCGAAAGTATATATCATTTTACCACTTCCCTTGAAAACTGACTCGAATATTTATAATGTAATTGTGTATATATAGTATATAATTCATCGATACAATATATAGTATTTCTACGTGAATTTTAAAAAAATATATATATATTTTCTTACTTGTGTTAAAAACGACATCAAATTAAATACTAATTATGTCCCCGAAAAACGACTTTTTTATAATATTATACCTATAATCATTTCAAAAGTTTGTGCACTAACTGTACCTGCCTATACCCAAATATGCGTGAATTACAAAGTATTCACTATACAGTATAAGTATACCCAGAGCCGTAGCAAGGGCTTGGCGAAACTGGCCCAGGCCAAGGGCGCAACAGAAAAGAGGGCTCAAAAATTCAGTAATATCCATCCCTAAATTTCTAAGATTGGGGGATGAAAATTCGATGACCAAAATCATGTAAAAGAAAATTGACGACTTTCTTTTTTTGCTTATTAACTAAATTTTCAAGGAATGGGGGCGCAGCTCCAAAAAATTGATAAATTTCTTTTCTTATTACCAATTTAGGGGCGGAAATTCGGTTCTTTGCCAAGGGCGCTATCGAATCTTGCTACGGCTCCGAGTATACCTATATACCAATTGTATATTCATAAAAATAATTCACTTGTACCTACACATATTTCTTTAAAGTATCTCATTTTTATTGTTTTTTTTTTTTTTCATAGAGTTGTAATTATAAAAAGATTAAAAATATTGTCTAAACATAATTAAAAATTCCAAAATATACAAAACGAAACTGAATATTTCATTATAATTTATAATAGATATTGTAAAATGTTTTCAAGATTTATATGATTAAAATTTGTACGGCTAATAAATTCATAAATTATAATTTAATAATTGATGGGTATAATTTATAAATTTTCGAACCCAGATAGGTTAGGTTAGGTTAATAATATGATTACCGTCGTTATTACTATTTGCGATAAATATTAAATATTCATCTCCAGAAAAAAGCATTATTTAAAGTTTAAATATTTTAATTTTAAACGATATCTATCGAGTTCTTAAATAATTAAATTATTTACTAATTCTTTAAAAACTAAATTCATAATCGAATATAAATAACGCTGTTGTATATAGTACATATAACATATTTATTTTTTAATTATTACCTATATAATATATAGTGTTTCTTTTATCGTGCTTATTTTCAATTTTCTCAGTG
Organism: Pemphigus obesinymphae; assembly: GCA_025469235.1. Taxonomy (NCBI): domain Eukaryota; kingdom Metazoa; phylum Arthropoda; class Insecta; order Hemiptera; family Aphididae; genus Pemphigus; species Pemphigus obesinymphae. Next base: position 15,241 of record JAIPRL010006278.1, read on the forward strand.
AATGTTAATATTTTTTATATACATCTATATATACACTTGCGTCACTGCATTTTTATAAAAAAAAATTGAATTTTTACCATTTTTTATTCGTGTTATTTTTTAGGTTTTAAAAGAGTTTTTTCTAGAAGAGCGGAATAGTGCGGCTACTATAAAAATGTCTGGTACTATAAAAATATTATTTTATTTAAATTTATTACACGCCTAGATAGGCTAGATAAGCTTTAAATGCTTTTAAATGCAGCAGTTATTGTGTACTGAAGACAGTGGCGCAGAAACTATTTTTCACTTGGGAGGGCAAACATTAAAGGCTTATACATATTTTTTTAGTACCTATGTAATGCCATAAAAATTCTCACTGATATATTTAAATATATAAGTATAATAAGTATATAAAATGTCCCCAAGAAAGTGTGAAACCAGTTGAACATAAAAATATACGTGAAAAATATAATACTTCATAGTTTTTTTCTTTATGAGCTTATATAAGGACATATATATTATGTTATGTAGTATATATATATATTATTTACTTAAAATGTATGTGCATATATATGTGTTATGGTATAACTACAAACACAAATCTATGTACCTACTCGATGACTGACACATGTACAATTAATAACTAATCTTAATGGTATCTACCTACATCTTTTACATTCCTATATTTAAAAAAACAGCATAGAAATAAATTGAGTAGAAAATAAAAATAATGTACTTTTTCATATTTTCGGCGGAAGTAGACAAAGTCCACGACTGACTCAGATGTGGCAATTAAAAATTCGTATAAGTATATTTATTTTTAGATGTTGATAAAATGCACGATAATTTTTCTATCCTATTATAAGTGATAATTATTATTATTTTATTATTCTATAAGATTGTACGATTCATAAAATTATTCTGAGATAACATTTTTTGGTTCTTACTAATATTGTATTTATCATTAGAGCGCTATAAGTAAGTGGAAAATATGAATATAAACAGTATGATATAAAAAAAAAAAATTAATAATTCAAATATATTATTATATTATAGGAGAATGATAATAATTGATTGATCACAAAAATGTAACCTTTGAGTATTATTTATCATTATATGTTACATAAATTAATTATGCATGTTTACATTGATGATGAATGTTTATTTTATTCGAAGGAGCAAAAGTATCACTTTTTTATACCTGGGGAGCAACGGCCCCCTCTTCATCCCTTCTCCTAAGCCGTTGACCGAAGATGATAACATAGTTATCGAAATACGTATCTATATTTATAAAATCAAAATAAATCATTAAATCATATTTTTGTGGAATTTCACTATTAAAAAATCCACAAGTATTCAAGTTATAAACAATTTTAATGCTTATAAATAATAAACTGCAGTTGGTTCAATATTCGATATTCATGTAATATATATATACATTTCTAGAATAATATTCTACGTCGAAATATTGAGTCAAAAATATAGATTGCTATTTAGAAAAAGTATATAAAACCTGCAAAAATAACAGGGATAAAAAATAATAAACATTTTTTCTTTTTGTAAAAATGTAGTGAAATAATTATCTCAAGTTTATAAAAAAAAAATACAAAAATTTCAAAAAGATAAATATTTGCAGAAAAAATATAACGTTAATTGACAGTGACCCAAATTAAATTTTAGCGTAAATTGAGTACAAATATTTTAGGTAGGTGCCTGTACGAAACAATATTGTCCAGGCAATTAAAATGAACTGGTGTTTTTATTGAGGTTATGTATACGACTCTCAGTGGTCCTAAAATATAAAGATTATAATTTCAAATAGACCAACCTCAAGTTTTGTTCCAAGCTATAAAAAGAAAATATGTGTAAAATTGTACGATAATAGTTCAACCGTTAGTCGTGCCTCGAGAGGGTTGAAATTTCGATAAAAGGAGTGGTTTTTCGTTCTTTTACATATATCACGGGAAATATTGCAAATTATCGAAAAGTTTAAATAATAAAATTTATAGAAAATTAAATTAGTTAAATAAATGCGTATTAGAAAAATTCTATAACTTGGAACCATTTTATAAAAAAAAATTTTAAATAATGTCGATTTTATAGTTTCTCAAAAATCTCTTTTTTTCGGTTACTCGCATATTATTTCTATAAGTACAATGTACATATTTGTATTGTTTATTTGCAACAATATATTATTGTAAGACGTAAATTTAAAGATGTTCATAGTTATTCTGAATAAAATATAATAAAACAAATTCGATTTTAACATTATATTATAATAATATATAGGTGTTCTATGACTCCACCGGCTACTATTCGTTCTGTCGTTTTTCATTTATGTACTATTAGTATTTATTAAGTGTGTATTTATGTACTTTTTTGGTCTAAAAATGAAGGTGATGAAAGTACTTCATTCGTCGGGTAGGATAAATAATTTCCATCGATAAAATGATTCTGAGCGGAGATCGGTATAATATACACACTTACAAACATATACGACAAAAATGTCGACCACAATCCTATATTATCTGATCTTCCTATCGACTTGTCATCAATATTGATATGCTGTGGTTCTAATGAAGACTTTCCTCAATATTCCCAACAATTTAAGTATTATTTTATGTGCAATGTGATCATATATTATAGTGTATGGCGAAGTCAGTGTCAATGTTAAATTTTATAAAATCGATTACCTATGTCAAATATTTAAATGCAGTTAAATGGCAGTGTATTAATAAAAAATGCACTACAAAAATGTATAGGTACGTCGATAATGATAAAATATTTAGTCGGCGATGTCAATGTGTAGTTTCTATGAACAGTAGCCGGCGGAATCGATACTAAATCGTCCAATATACCTATATTAATATTACATACCATTTACAAGTGTTTTGCGTCGGGATATTGATGCCGACATTGTTATATAGGTATAGTTTGTGATAAAAAAAACTATCTCTTATCAGTTTTATTCCTCGCTCAGCTGCACAATGGCCTATGCACCATTTCCAAATTGGGGAGGGGGGATCAGTAACAGTGGCGTCGAAGTCTGAAAAATGTAGTCGGGCAATTCTAAAATTTGGAGGCCCCAGTCTCAGAGGTGAAACTAGGAATTTTGACGACTGGTGTGAATAAGCAAAAAAAAAAGGTCATCATCAACTTTTTTGGCGCTAACTAAATACAAATAATTTCTCACAACTTTTACGTCCAGGGATCAAACCAGGGTCTATTCCCTTCTCCGCCCTAGTGTTAGGATATAAAAAGCTATATACAGACAATTTGATTTAGTTGGCCTTGCAGATTATATTGCGAATAGACTCGTGCAAACTGATTTTATAATTTTAGCAATTAAATGTCTACTGGATTAATCCCATACCAACACATCACATTTGTCGATATATTAACATTCTACATTGCTACCCCTAAACATGGTCAGTTAATATTTTTTTATTGTCTATATGGAAAATTTTAAATTTGTATTATTATTATTTTGTGTTGTATTTAACTAAGCCTTACCTGATATTATTAAAAACAGTTTAGACGTTACTCTCCAAGCAATCTTTCCTGGACCATTATAACTAAACTAAATTTAAACTTAAAAATCATATGAAAATACTAAAATAATTGTATGAATTAAAATCTAAAAAAAGTTTTTATTATTGTAAGGTATTGAATGTTTAAAATATGTGTATTTACAATATGTATTTTCTGAAGTAATTTTACTTTTATTTCACTTTATCTAAACTATACTACCTAGTACCTATACACCGTTATTTCATTATATTAATATAGTTGTGTAATGTGTTTAGAAATCAACTTGCAATTGAGTTAACCCTAGTTAATCCTAGAAATAATGATAGGAAACTATTTTCGGGAAATATGTATACATTGTAATATATAACATATATTGTCATGGGGGGGGGGGCAAGGCCACATTTTTGAAAAAAGTGGTCGGGCCATGGCTCGACTTCAATATGGACTTTGGCGCCACTGATCAGTAACGCAAATAATAATTGTCTTAAGCTCCACTCAAACGTACTCTGATTAAACTCTTGAAACCTTTTTTTCGCAGTACCTACTCATAATTATTAAATATTTTAAAACTTCTCGATTTTCAATCACGGATTTTAGGATTTCAAAAAAACATATTGAAAAAAATCTCCGGCATAGTAAATATTCCCATCTTTCATATTTTGTATACATTTTGACTCTGTGATTATATACAGAGACAATTTTCAGCTATATAGAGCGTGAACGTGTTTTTTAACAAATATGGTGATAACGCAACAATAAAAAATGGTACTGACACATGACTATTTTTTAATTAGTTTTAAAATATAATTAAATTGTTATATTTTCATTTTTTTTAAAATTTCATAAAAATTGCCTATACAAAACCCCTTAACAATCGGATGTAAAGCGTCCTCTTAAACAATAAACATTCGTTTTTTAAATTATACACTTCAGTAACTAACAAGTTAATAATACCAATAGCTATTACCACAATATTATTTGTAATAAACTAAATATTGTATATAGTATTTAATGAATATTGAACGTTTGAAATATAACAAAATAACTTGTATACTATAATACAGGCAGACTTGGGTAATATTTCAAATACTACCCAATCTTACTTTTTATGTGGGCATTTTAAATGCTTTTTTTCAAAGTATTTAATATTTTTTCAGGTATTCTCAATAATTTTTTAAAGTATTTTATTCCTTAAAAAAAAAATACTGATAAGGTTCCAATAATAGATTAAATGAAATTTAATCAGTATTCTAATTATATATTTAACGGCGTTTTATAGTATACTTCCATCAGACTCCAATGTAAATTATTCTCTCAGTTTAAAATCAATAGAACCTCTCAAACACACATTGTTTACTGTTTAAGTTCAATTAAATAATAATAATTACTACTTAATATTTTCATTATAGACATTTAGTATATATAGATAAGAAAAGGTATTTTAAACATTTTTAGAATATTTTTTGTGAAGTATTCCAAATACTTTGAAAAATGATTTTTAAACAATGTTTAGTAAAAGCAATCTGTTAAATATTTAGAAATATTTCGATCGACAGCCAAGACAGTGAATTTTAGATACATTTTGATGTGGTGTGTTGTCAATTTTAAATTTACAAACGCCAAACTTACATCACTTGATTCATTTTAGTGAGACCTATCAAAAAAAGTATTACTCAATTTATGATCCAACCATTCCGACCAACCGTTAAGAGGATGCTACAAGCCCATTTTAGCGGTATTAAAACATGTTCGCGCTCTACAACTACAATTTTTCTCTTAGTAATCGCAGAGTAAAAATGTATACAAAATATGAAAGATTAGAATATTTACTATGCTCAAGCGTAAAATTTTTTTAGTCAAAATATCTAGCTTGTTCATACTTTTGTTTTTGTTGGAAAATTTTCCAATTTTTAGTCACGGATTTAGTCAGCCTTTCAAATACCTATACACATTGCGAAAAAAAATTCCACGCTCTGGCACAGTAAAAATCCTCATCTTTCATATTTTATATACATGTACGTATTATATAACTGTACGATTACAAAGAGAGGAAATGTAGTTACAGAGCGTGAACGTAATTTTTAACAAATATCGAGATAATACAACAATAAAAAATGGTAATGACACGTGACTATTTTTAAATTACTTTTCAAAATATAATTAAATATTTTTAAATTATTGGATTTTCATCATTAAAAAACTTTAAAAATCAGGTGTTTCGTCTTAAGAATGTACAACTCAAACTATATAATATATATTATATATACATCAACTAAAACTCTAAATTGATCTGAACCAATTATTCATTTATTATAGTCCTTTGTTTGTAAGTATTATTGTAAATTCGTTTTCAAAGTGTGTACATTCATCATAACGGAACGGTGACCAAAATGATTAAGGGTAAAAGCCATATTTATACTGGTAATAATTGTTATACGTATTTCGACATTTATAACACAATGTTTTTAAAACAGTTTTGTATATTTGTGAAAAATCTACTGACTATGTTCAAATTGATATTTAAAAGTAATTATTTACTAAATATTATTTAATTCCCGTAGCAACTGTATTTTTATAACACCGATTCAGTGGTGTAACTAATGGGGGGAAATTTATCACCTCCCCCCCCTCAAAGTTGCTTAAAGGCGATATTTCACGCTCACCGTGTACCGTGTACCGTGTACAGTCGGTGCATATCATATCATATGTATCATATCATTACAAGATACCATAGCAACCGTAGTTTATTAACCATTTCAGTTAAATACCAACCTAACATTTTTATAAATTGGACAACCTGTATAATTGATATTCTCCGTTTCCAAAAATTTCAAATGTTTGTTTTCATATAAAATTTAATTTCAGGTGCATTGTCATTATCTATGTACATTGTGCTCACTATATTATATAATAGGATTCTGATATAGATAACAAAAATTCTTATCATAATAATTGGACTTTTTGATAACTGATAACATAATCCGATAACCATACCGGACAAAAGTTAAGAATTGTTCAACTTTGTGGTATCCAAGTTTATATATCGGTAGACACGGTTAACCATAATGGTATACCACAAGTTACCGAGTGGCTCAACCAATCAGAGAGCTATATTATATGAACGGCAGATACACGGAGAGCGTGGAATATCGCCTTTAGTCGGTCAAATTGAATTTTCAGTTGGCGTTAAATCGTTAAAGACCATGCCCACATGCCCAATCTGTGAGTCAGTAAATGGAATATCGGAATTTTTTCTTTTGCATATTTACGCTTTTCAATAGGTCAAATTGTTAGAGGTGTGACTTTTTTTTTTTATTTGCTCTGTGGAAACACACCTAATAATACGAGAGAAACATACTATAGTTGGGAAAACGAAAACTGACCGCTGGCAAATGTGTTAGCAACTACTTTTTTTTTTTTGCTGATAAGAAGGGCTTCTCAAACTGAAATACGCATAAGGTGAAAGTCGCACGGTCTGTGTACGGCTACGTTTTTGAATAAGTTTTTATTATTTCCTGTTTAGGTTCGTTCTGAGTACAAATGGAACCTTTTGGCTTTTGTAGTTTCATTTTAGGATGTGGTTGTGGAACGTTATCACGATTTTGGCATGTATCGCTAAAAACTGTTTTACGTTACCCCGATGAAAATGAACCGTCAGGAGCGTTCGTATCAACGGCCACTTTTCATTCTCCCGACTGTAGATATTCGCGCGTAACGTTCATTATAATGTCATAGATAATAATATTGCCACATGATGATAAATATGATTAACCTGTAACCAGTAACCGTAGTAACCGTTGTGGTATACGGCACCTTTATAATATGAGACAGCGATATATATCTGCTCTCTCGGGGGTATGTCTATACGCAGGACGTTGGAGCAACACCATATCTTTTTGTTGTTATCACTTATCACCTATAAATTTAACTGGCGATTTTCCACTTTCAAGTGAAAACCTGTAGTTAAATTTGATTTTTTCTAATATGATATACAAATATATCTTATATACTCCACGCAATAATAGTGTTTGTTTATTGCCGATTAATGATTTATAATTAATATTTTATCGTTTTATCGAAATAACGATGGACAATACTAATTAATTATTTTAGGAGTTTGTAAAAATTATTGCATAAATCAATTAAACCTAGTAAGACTTGCATTATATGAATAATAAATAATTTTGATAAATTTTCAAAACAGTTATTTTTAACTTTTTTTTGCTTTTGGTATGATAAAGTCAAAAAAACATTGTGGTAATTTATTCGAAATTCAAATATAGGTATACATACATATTGTCGTAATTCGTTAACATCTTTCAAATTATAAACCAATAAAAATTTAAAAATACAGGTTTTCGCTTGAAAGAGGAATTGCCAATTAAATTTGTGGGCGATAACAACAAAATGATAAGGTGTTGCTCTAATGTCCTGCGTATAGACATGGCCCTCCCTCGGACCACGTGGCACCTTTCGTTAAAGGGCGAATGTAAGTTCCTACACGAGATCTAGCGGGTAAAAAAAATACATATGTTAGTTCCTACACGATAAAAAAGGTGGGTATGCGGCAGAAAAAATTATATACATATATAAGTTCTTACAAAAAAAAAATTCAAATTTCATATTTATTATTAAACTATAATTCATATATTAAATATACCTACTGAAACTGATTATAAAGTCAAAAAAAAATAATAATAATAATGATACCTAATACATTTCATAAATAAATAGATATTATAAATAATATAAAATGAAAATTATAAAAAAAAATAAAGTTTTCTGTATCGTTTTTATCAGTACTGAAAAGTCGTAAATATGTTGTGTGTCAAAAAATCGAATTCAAAATATGTCAGGTTTACCAATAAGCTATCGTCATACTCTATTAAGTGCCAGGTTTTTCCACCGTTTATTATTTTAATTATTTTTTATTATCATTACCTACCTATCTATTGACTAATTTTTTCCGCCGTGTAGGAACTTACATATTATGTACCTTTTTTTGCCGTGTATAGGAACTTACACATCTCGTTTTTATATTCGTGTAGGAATTAACATATCCCATTTTTATATTCGTGTAGGAATTAACATATCCCCATTTGTAGGAACTGACGTATGTAATATTGTTTACCTGCTACTCTCGTGTAGGAACTTAACTTAAAGGCCTTCCCACACTAAATACGTCGTCATCCATTGCGTTGACGTACGAGATAGAATTGCCATCAGTTGAATACGTGTCAGACTTATCGAATCGAATGGTTTATCGGCATTTAAAATAATTTTATCTTTATACGAAGTGGAAAGAATAACGATAATAATCATAATCTCCAATAATATTATCAGTAGGTACCAGTTTGTCACACCGAATACTTTGACACGCCGAACACTTTGACACACCGAACACTGTCACTGACACAGTACTGAATACCTAGTAGGCACCTACTTTTTCTGTGTGCATTATATTATTTTTCGAATTTTTTTTTTTTAATATGGAAGAAAAACTATTATTATAGAAGTTGAAAAAAGGCCAGTATTATTTGATAAAAGTTTTGTTTTTTTTTTTTTTAATGTATTCCTTCGTCTTCTTATTAATAATAATAATAATAATAATAATGCCAAATTACGTCTACATTGCGTAGATAACGCCATATTTACCTGTATAAAACTTACGAAAACTAAAAAATGACGCAGAGAACAACTATATCAACAGTATGGTAAGTGCAATAGGTACTGAATTAAATTACAAACATATTATTTCTGACGGATAACCAATAAATGTATTTAGTGTGAAACCTATGTCCGTTGCGTTAAACGCGTATACTTATATATATATATGAATCGCTAACTGCAGAAAGGGGACAAGTCTATTTTTATCAACTTTGATTTTATTATCAATTTGTACTAAACATACGAAAACACATCGTTTACTGCGGAAATGAGACGAATCCAACGATCCCAACATCTGAAAATAGCATTTGGAAATTACAAGTTGCAGCAGAAAGGGGACATGTTCTTTCAGTACCTATTTAGTTTTTTGTCTCTCCCGAAAAATGATAAAAAGTGGACTTGTCCCTTTTCTGCAGTTAGCGATTCATATAGGAAATGGCCTATCCATTCTTTATTATCTATATAATCGTGTCTTCGACAGGTTACCGGGTTACCCATTGACCCTTCGTGGTCGAGTGTGACAAGCGTCGAGTGCGTTATGTCGTGGCTGTCCAACGTCCATTGACAACACCACGTCAACTGTGGATCGACCCGACTGTACTGTACTATACCGTTATAATGGCATTTTTTTATACTGCTACAATAGGTATAATACGATATTTATATATCGTAATATTATCATATATATATATTGAGAAGACGGCACGACGACCGTTTTTCATTAGCGCTTTTCATTCAAACACATCATATTAGAAATCGGTAGGTACGGAAAGAGAATTCAATCATAACCAAGGCTGGGCAAAGTAACGATATTTTTTAACTCGTCGAGTTAATAGCTAATTGAAAATAATATAAGCTAAGAGTTAAGTTGAAAGTTACTCGTATATTTTTATTAACTTTTAAAGTTAAAATTTAATTTTGAAAAAAAAAAGTAACTTAACTTGGTTAAAAGTTCATAGTTCCTGATTAGGAAAAAAAAGGTCGATATACCTGTACCTATATATCGTAAACAGGTAAAAAAGGATGGTTATTCTCTACTCTCGAAAAACTACCGGGGACTTCTTCTGTCTGAAAAAGTGTATACGTGTAAAAATGTAAATACAACACTTCGTTTTAAAACCCACGCATAAAATATAAGAAATCAGAAAACAATTCCCAACTGCCAAGATACCTACTGTAGTATAAAATAAGCAGTACCAATCACTTCAATATATTTTCTATACTGGATATACGTAAATACCAGCCTCCGTGTGGTTAAAAAGACCGGGCTCAGCCCAATATTCGTGAACGGCCGACGAGTGGTACTTACATCGATTCTTATCGATTACGTACATGCTATTGCGTATAGGTATCTACTAAAATTGCGTGCATGTACCAAAAAGTAAAATCCTCATTCGAAAATTTCCATTGTTCTCCGGGCAAAATTTCACTTAATTTATATACTTTTGTATAATGTTAACTTGAAGTTAACGCGTTCATTTTAATAAAAATGTAGCTTGTTAAGTTAAAAATTAATCTGAAAAAAAAGGTAACGCGTTAAGTAACTTAATTGAAATTAACTTAACTTTTTAACTTTTAACTCGTTAATGCCCAGCCTTGATTATAACTATGGGTAACAACTATCTTATCTATATAGGGACTGGTGGAACCGATTTTTGATACGTGCATTTTTACACGTTTTCTGAGCTGTTAAAATAGATATCAATTTATATATATATATATATATATAGTTTTTTTTTTTAAAACACCTCAAAAAACGTGTAAAAATGTATATCGAATATATACATATATGTATATATGAGTATATGTATTATATCGAAATTCGGCTCCGGCAGTCGCTATGCTTTTTTTGTTATTTATAATTTATTTTTTAATTCGTCTTTCTATACGATATTCTCAAATCGATAAAAATGAAAAATGCGTAAACATGTTTTTTTTTTTTTTTTATCAAATATTATGTGCTTACATCACAATTAAAAATTGTACTGACCGTAATATTATATTTTTCGGGTACAATACAGAGGTCTTGCCAAAACTAAAACGGACAACAGCAAATGTTATTTTTCAGTTAACGGGTAACACAATATTATCACAATTTTATCGCGTACCAAAAAAATTCACCGCTAGACAATGATGAATACACGGCGGAGGACCAATTTATATTAGTTTTATTGTATAAAATATATCGTATTTTTATTAAGATATCACATTATCACCGAAATTTGTTTAGTCACTTTACGAAAATATTATAATAGTCAATAACGATTCTTAAAGTATACCATAGTGGTGAGATATTATTATATTTTGGGGTGAACCTATCGCCCCTCCCTGAAATACGTGCTTGCCTAATATATTACGTTTAAATTTGAATATTAGTTAGTAGTCGATAATTATTACCATACCTTCTAGCTAATTTGTATTTTAGTAGTTTTCAAGTATTATCCAGGATCATTATATTCTATAGATATATATATATATATATATATATTTTATATACATATATGTGTATATTTAAATACTGAAAAATTATCTAGTTTTACTAATGTTACCAACATTTATATTAAGCGGAAAATACTTTTATGTTCAAAACACCAAAATATAAAGATTCCAACCAGATTTAACAAGATTACTCTAACGAGCTATATCATTATATACTAGGTAAGTTCTTATATGTATACGTAATACGGCTATTAATATACTTATAGATAATTGTTTCCAGGGCCGTACAGAGGGGAGGGGGCGTGTCTCCCCCCCCCCCAACTCAGAAAGCAGTCCGCGAAATTGAGTTCAGTCGGCAAATTTAAGTTCAATCGGCGCCCTTTTTTTTTTTTTTTTTTTTTGGTTTGCTTATTCACGTTTATGAAGTATTTTGGAGTTTTAAGTCGGCAAACTAACTATAAATTATTAGTCGGCAAAATGGGAAAAAAGTTGATTAGTATCATTTTTTTTACATTTTCACCCCCCCCCCCCCACAAAAAAAAATAAAAAAATCTTTCTTCCGGACGGCCCTGATTGTTTCAAATCAAAACTTTCGACTAGGTACTTACATGTTGGGTGGGTATTAAAAATCATTGTATTCTTCACACACGTTTGTATAAAACACGAAAAGTGTATACGGGAATTTCTATATGTATTCTAATCACAATTAAATAAATTGTTTATTATGAACTTTTATCAAAACGTTATAGTGAGGAATGCATAAAATCAACAAGCGCCTGACAAAAATTAAAATATTTCAAAGCGTTTTGTTTTAGTAACCTAACCTACTATAACCTATATAGAGTGGGTATTATTATAATAATTAATAAGTTAACGAAATGTCATCGCGGAGATGAAAACGAAAAGGAAAATAACGATTTAATTCCGGATCGACGTGGTAACATCATATTATTATATTGTCATTCAAATTACCGCATATACATTTTCAGATCGTATAGTATTTTTATTTTACAGGCGGCAACAACAAAAAATGCACTTTCGGTAATATGCCAACCACAATATATATACCGTAAACCGAAAAAAAAAAACCGCACGCCGATATATATATAATAATAATAATAATCTTTATTAACGGAAATGTATTCCAATTTACAATAGGTAATATAATATATAACAGAACAGATTAGAATTTATACATGAATTGTAAGTAGGTATTTAAAATATTACAATAATAATATAACGTATGAACAAAACACGAAAAAACAAAAAACAAAAAAACAAAATAT
>JAIPRL010006279.1:0-28135 GCA_025469235.1 Pemphigus obesinymphae
ATCGTGAAAACATGCGTTAAGTATACGTTAATAATAAATAAGCCATAGACCTTAAACTATAATTATAAAGCTACTATTGTTAAAATTAGATCATATAAAATTGCTATAAAAAAAAAAAGCCCACGGGAGGGGCCCCCCCTGGCTACGCCACTGTAATATAATATATCTCGACGAGATTGATAAAAATATATAGTTTAAACAATACTAAACATTTTATTTTGTTTAAAATACTAAATAAATTATTAATTAAAATATATATATATATATCGTATGTATGTGCATAAAGATATAGGTGGAATACAGAGATTGGGTATTGGACATATCGTTTATTTTTATGCAAACATTTACGCAGAAGGTATTGAAAAAGTGTTTGAGCATTTATATATCGCTTGAACACGAAATATATAATATAAAAGGTCATATACCATATTTGAACGTATAAAACATTAAAAGTCTCGAATACAATTTATCGAATAATTATAATTTCGGCACCGAAAAAAAAAAATGCGAAAAACGTCAACTTTGGTATCTTGCGGCCAATTTTCAATTGATGTAAAATCATAATTTGCATTGTTTTATAAAACATTTTAAATACAAAAAAAAAAAATAAAATAAAATAAAAATCTGGTTCTCTTTGTTGGTACTAAAATAATTTTTTCAACGATATTCAAACAATGTATATAGTAGAATACAGCACGGGCTGTATAATATATGTAGTCAAGAGTAAGTACATGAAACGTTTTTCCCGTAATACCAAAAAGGAAAATTTATTAAGATACTATATATATATAAATCATATAGAATTTCAAACCCCATTTTCTCCGAATTTTTTAAATTTAATTTTCTGTATACAACGATATTAACAAAGTTTAAAATAATGATTAAATATTATATTCTATAGTAAAATTTGAAAACTCCTTTACGAAAATAAAAATAGGTATATCTAAAGCTATAAGAAATTACATTCTTTCAATAAATCACACGTCTGTAAATTGTTTATAATTAATTGTAAATTGTAGATATAATGAATTAACACACATCCGTTAAATTTTCAATAACATTAAAATTATTTTGTAAGCATTTTTACATTGTTACTTTGCTCGTGGTCCTTATATATTGTTTCATATATTTCTAGTGGAAATATCGTAACAAGAGATATAAAAAAGTTTATAAAGTATGAGAATGTCACTAAGATTCCAAAGAAACTAATGGGCTCTCGAGATTTTGAAAATTGAGTTATCGAAGATTTTTCCTATATTATTATTTTAGTTATAGCTGATAATACATATTTTATTCTATGGTGTATAAATGTGATGTTCATTTTTAATTAAACATTTTATTAGATACACATTAATAATATATTATAAGTATATTATATTACTATTAACAATATACCTAATAGATTAGATAAAATAATAAATCGAATAGTTTTCCGAGCTAATTGTTTGAACACAAAATTATTTATTATATCATGATACCATAATGTGATATGGCCTATAAATTATGTGAATAATAATTACTTAAAATTGTTATTTACACTTCATTCTCATCAAAAAAACATATTATTTGATTTATATATGTATATATATATACACCTATCTTTAATATAATAGTAAATAGTCGTATGGATATTTTCTAAAAAAGCTACCTATCGAAGAATAACGTGATGTTGTATAGGGTATATGGAAAAAAAATCGACGAGTGTAAATTATATTTTGGATTTTTGCCGAGTAACCGACACGTCGTTTATCGAAAGCCGCGGTATATATTCGTAAAATATAATATATATATATTGTGTATAGTCGCAGTATGGAGAAGGAGTGAATGAAAAAAAAAAAATCAATTTCCTTTAAGTGCGTTTATAAAGCGTTTTACAAATTCAACCGATACGTTAAAATAAAAATCCTCGTCCAAACCTTGGAAAAAAAAATAAAAAAAAAATAAAATACTGTATCGCATAAAAAAAAAAAAAAAAAAAAAATACGAAATAAAATAGGGACGTCGTGAAATTGACAAAGACATATTATACAGGGACAGTTTAGAGAGAAAAAAAAAAGAAAAAAAAAAAAAAACGTTGACCGCGCGAAAGTCCTAAACCTTCCGTAATG
Organism: Pemphigus obesinymphae; assembly: GCA_025469235.1. Classification (NCBI taxonomy): domain Eukaryota; kingdom Metazoa; phylum Arthropoda; class Insecta; order Hemiptera; family Aphididae; genus Pemphigus; species Pemphigus obesinymphae. The sequence goes on from JAIPRL010006279.1 coordinate 2,109, forward strand.
CCGTGGGTATTTTGGTATTTTACAATATATTTTTTTCCTCGACACACTAAACCAATACGTTTTATTACATTTTAAACTGTTTTTATGCGGGACGTAACGGCCGTGAATGATTTGTCTCCCCAGGGGGTTTCGAGGGAAAAAAATTCACCCCGGACGTGTCAATTCCACGCAAAATCACTTCAAAGATGTCGAAGCGGTTAGAAAAACAAAATATATGTTCGATTTTTAAAACCATCCCTCCCCCGTACTTTTAAGTTCGAAAAATGAAAACGATGCCCTTTTATATTTCATTGTACTCGTATTAGTGGTCATAGACAATAAAAATGTTAATCTGCAATATATTATGGTATATATTACACTATATTGCTGTTAAACATTATGCGATATTCAAATTTATGAGATAATATATGAATGGTATTTCTATAGCTTAATTATGTATATACTATCGTAGTTTCATTATCGTTTGAAAAAAATATATTTCAATTTCAGAGTCAATCACAATAAATCGATTATAATTGATATTACGAATAAAACATCAAAATATATCGCAAGTCAATAATAATTAAATATTAATTTTTATATGGTGATATATCAATAGAATTTGGGACATTTATAATTCATATACATTTTTAAATATATAACTTAATATTTATACTAATTTCATTGTAGTATAATACGTTGGGTTGCAGAAAAAAATCTTTAAACGTTTAGAGGGCTGTAAGCCGTTTTAATGGGCGAATGTAAGTTCCTACACGGTAAAAAAAAAGGTTCGTATGTTAGTTCCTACACGGTAAAAAAAAAGGTGCGTATGCGGCAGAAAAAATTATATAAGTTCTTACAAAAAAAAAAGTTCAGATTTCATATTTATTATTGAACTATAATTCACATATTAGAGATACCTACTCAAACTGATTATAAAGTCAAAAACAAAATAAATACGATTGGCATAATACCTATAGGTAATAAATTTCATAAATAAATAGATATGAATAATATAAAATAAAAATTGTAAAAAAAATAAAGTTTTCTGTATCATTTTTATCAGTAGGTACTGAAATGCCGTAAATAAGTTGCGTGTCAAAAAATCGAATTTAAATGTCAGGTTTATCAATAAGTTATCGGCATACTCTATTAAGTGCCAGGTTTTCTCACCGTTTATATTTTAATTATTTTTTATTATCATGACCTATCTATTAGCTAATTTTTTTCGCCGTGTAGGAACTTACACATCTCATAAATTTTATATTCGTGTAGGAATTAACATATCTCATTTTTATATTCGTCTATGAATTAACATATCCGATTTGTAGGAACTAACGTATGTAATTGTTTACCTGCCACTCTCGTGTAGAAACTTACTATTCTCCGTTTTAATGATTTGTTTACAAAATTTGATTTCAAAAACGTTCGTTAAATTTTAGCTTTACGGTCCGTGTCAGTATAACAAGATTTCGGTAGGTCATCGTTACATTTTAAAAATGTATTTCAATATGTGTTCAGTCGTCATTGTTGTATGCTGACGTTATAGTAGTAAATATACTCATCATATCCCGATTTATCCCAGTCGTCTAATTTCCTTGTCTATATATAATTTTTTCAAAATATCGTCTGAATAACCGTTTATTTTGAATTTTTTTTTTTTTTTTTTTTTTTTTATTCAATTGAGGGGATTGTCTGACATAATACTATACCGATATAATTAAATAAGAGGGGTATTCCGTTTACAAACCCTGAATTTTAGATTTGTTTAACCATCCTTATGAAACTTGAAGACTATTTACACCCATATGTAGACTTCGACCTCGAAGTAAAAAATAAAGAGACCAGACCATAAGTTGTCATTCGGTCGGTTATACAATATATTATATTAGTTACATAATAATAACGACAAGAAATTAAATTCATTAATAACAAATAATAATAAGTATATGCACATGTATGGATGCGTAATTATATACAGCCTATAAAATGCATAATAGGTGTTAGTATTAAAAATATTAGTACTTATTATTTTCATAAAATAAGAAAACTTCACTAACTCTTATATAATATATACTTCGTGGGTTAGAGTAACTACGGATACGGATTTATGTCAGCACGTTTATTAAAGTGGACGGCTGTACGTGTTTAAAATTGGTCTCCTTGTTCTAGTCTTCAACAAAATTCTAAGGCTTCCACCTTACACCCAATTTTCATTACATCTACAGAGTGACCATTTTTAATTTATTACAATTTATAAAATATATTTTTATTTTGTAAGTATAATATCGGCCAATATACTGATATACCTACCCATATTCGAAAAGAGGATAATTTTAAGACAAATATTGGTTCAGTCATGGATAGAAACGTCCGAGGAAAGCGAATCTGAGGTCCACGACGTCGAAAAACGTCGGTAAAGGACGCAAAAGCCAAATTTTGAGAGTTCGATGAGATAAGACTATAGCTAAGTCTTTTATTATACATACAATTTAACTATTAATAATAATAATTTTTGTATACGACGATACTATAACTGATCATGTTTCACTATAAATTATACAACAATAATAATAATAATAATTGTTATTAAATACTTTTAATTATTTTATACTTGAAAAGCTAGAGGAATATAATCGAGTTTTTTCGACAACATATATTTTAACTTTCTATTTCATCTTACTCAATTGTAAATTATTCATCAAGTATTGAACACTTCAATAATATAACACAGAAATATGTTATTTAGTTATGCAAATATTTTGACCAAAGTTATTTAATATAATATATAATCTAAATTCTAAATGTCAATTACTTACCTGTGTAATATATATATATATATATACATGTTAAAATATAAATTATTCGTATAAAATGAAAAAATATTATAAAAAACAAAATGAATTAATTAGGTAGATTTAATATTACATTTTTTTTTTTATAAAAATATCTAATTTAACAGACTTGAAAAATAAAATAATGAGTTTTTAATAACTCCAAAATAATTTCTTATAAAATAAATTAAACAATAATATACATATCTTTGTCTTTTAATCTTATTATTCAAATAAACACTTTTTTTACGTTTTCTGATTGTAAATTCAAGTTTTTCGATTCAACTTTGTATATATTTATTTTAACATTTCATGTTTTTTTTATGTAGTAAATAATAAGAAGGCTTATGAACATTTATTTTTAAAATATTAATTAGATTTTTTCTTTGTTTCAATGATTAATCTCTAATTGTTCCCAATTGATGTATATTGTATAACTAAAGTTAACTAACCCAAACTAAGGTGGGAATATATTCATATATTATTTATTAATTGAATGTTTGTAGAAATTCAAAAAATTATATTATATTAACTTCAGTGCTTTAAACTATGATTTATATTTTATGGTATATCCAATTCAAATTTAAAAATATAAAATATCAGTGTCTACAGTACGAGGAAATATCGAACTGAATTAGTTAGATTACAGTAAATCGTGGTTTATTAATGTTTACTATAATAATTAAATAACGATTTCTATTTGACATAATCTCAAAAATGTGTATATTGATAACACACCTAAGCTTACATAATTTTAATAACTCATTCAATTTTAAAAATGTAACGATCACCAGAAACTGAGATGAACTGTGAGGATTCAATCAATTCGCAGTGTGGTCAGTGGTCACTTTACATCGTCTTAACTGAACTGGACAAATTGTTCGCTGAAGTCCTATAAAGTTATAAGTAATTGAAAGTTTATTTTAAAAATTTTACGGTAAATCAGAACGGAGTTGGAACCAAAATTAATATGGGTATACCGTATAATATGTGAAAGAAATAAATATACGAGTTAATATTTTATTTTTAACATATATTTAATACTAGCATGTCTTCGCTCTACTTCGCCCGAGATTTTAATTTTAATTTTCTTTCAAATAAATTATATTCATGCGTATTATATATTTAATTAATATCATGAAGCAAAGGATCTGATATTTCAGCATTTATGATGAAATCCACATATTGTAGTTGAAATTTTTGTCTTTACTTCCTCCCGGATGCTTTATTAATTAAGAACAACATTAATATAAAATTCACTTATAACTACGGTAATTCGAAATAGATATGCATAAGTCATAAATGTGCATAGAAACATACATATAACACATTTTATACTCGTAGATAACGATTTAACGATTAAGGTAAAGGCTGTCTGAGCAACTCTCTCGTTATCTCCTCGGATTCCCTTGTCATTATTATTTTAATCACGAGGTTGACTACACTTGTCAACGTACTTGTGTATACTAACATCGCCATGTTGTGTGGTGTAATATCTTCCAAACCGAGGTAAAAGCATGCTTTGCACCTTTAATGGAACCAGTCATGCTCCACGTTATCCGGACTATGACCACACTGTGAGTACGCATCGGTATCAGATCTCCCGGAGCAATGCGGATAGTAATTGAAATGCCCGTGACTAAGGCAGTCCCGAGAATGGGGGGAGTTTGACGGGGTTAACTTCGGAAAGCAGTCGGCAAAATTAAATTTAGTCGGTAAATAGTAATAAAAGTCGATGACTTAACTAACTAACGTTCCTTAACTAATATAGTGAGAGATGCCATACCTGAAACCATCGCAGTTGCTTCGTACGATACTGTCCGGTAACACGTTGCCACTATGAGCATTGACCTGCGTAGCACGAGGACATAAAATTTATCGCTCTTTTCGTTATGGTAGGTGCCCTAAACGGTGCCCGGTTCAATATACAAGAAGATACCATGATAGTCAATATAATCACCTGAGCCCTTGTCTAGGACTCCTTGTATTGGGCATTAGATCCACTAATTGTTTTTGCACCTCTTCACGCGTTTTTCTGCGAGCTCCACGTGCACAACATAACATAGTATAGTATCGAGTTGGACTTCTAGGTAGTGCAACACTCGGTTGAGACTCAATTTGGTGGTTTCTAAAAGAGACAATTATCTCGTGGTACTTATTTATGTTTGTGAGAATTACAGCTTCCGTTTTCTCCATGAATAACTCCAACCCATCAGGAGTTATTCATTCAGAGATACAGTGAAGTGCTGTCTCAAACCTCCCCTCTAGTAGAAATGTTACGAGAGCTGTGGCAACTAGTTACACGTCGTCAGCAATAAAGGAGATTCCATAGAATAAATACCACCGTTGAATAACCTGAACGAAAGCCATAATTAGTTTCAAAGCGTCCCAATAGTTTTTCTATAGTTTTTATTTATCCACCGCCTGCTTTTTGGCCGAGTGAAGTGATGGAGCCACTTACACGATTCCTAGCAATTCCTTAAGCTTGTCGAGGTCTTAACTTGTGAATAGACCATCTCTGTTATATCGATGCTGCCCCACGTGTATTATGTAATATATATGTATGTATGTATGTATGTATGTTAAATGTTTACACTGTATATGTTTAAGTATATATAAAAGAAATGAACATTTTAAATACGTAATTAAAAGTAGCCTGTGACATTCTACTTCTGAAGCTTGCTGAATCGATTGACGCAAATTTAATGAAAGTCCTTTGGGTAGTTTTTATGATTACTAGGATACATCTTTATATAATAGTATAGATATATAATATCAAGTATTCTAACTTATATGTGTATAAATTATATAAAAAAATGTCATTATCAATTGTCCAAGTTTGGAGAATCCACTTTGTGACAGTGTTACATTCCCGATTTATGTATACATATATATTAGTTATTTTTTTTAAATAAAACAAACTAATTTCATAATAATTTTTAAAATTTTTTTTTTGCTTTATAATTTTTCTTTTTTTATTTAAGTATAAGCAATTAAACAAGGCAGTCAAAAATATACGCAATCGAAGTATAAATAGTAATATACATTACTTACAATTATACTATTTTATAATATTATAACAATACTGTCATCCGTCGTGGTTATATGTATTTGTGAGCTCCACTACGTTATCGCGTTTGCTGTAGTGGATCTATTGTATCTCATTCTTATTGTGGATCCGTATAGGTTTAGACACTTACGTGCTCACAGCGTTCGCGCTTACGCTCACAAACCGTTCGGTTTGGGTTTAAGCGCTTATAATCGCTTTGCTTATGTTTCCAAAACGGACGCAGTGTAAGAGCGTGTAAGCACTTAGAACGTGTTATCAAAGATAATATTGATAACAAGATAGAATATTATTTACATTCATGTCCACGTGTATTATCACACAATACAACCGTCTCTGTTATACTTTTTGATTAATAGTATGTCAATCTGACACATTACTCTAAAAAAGACTTAGATACAATTTATATTGAGAATCTGTACTTCTAAACATATAAAAAGTATCTCGTGTAAGGCATTTGGATTTCTTAAAAGAATGACACTTGAATAAAATCTTCCAAAATCCCAGAAAACCCTATTTTGTTCAATGGCCCGATCAATATTGGAGTATGGGTCAGTTGTATATGAGACCATTATATTCAGCGCAGCCAGAACGGGTTCAACGAAACTCTCTAGCTGCTTTTGTGGCTTATATATTTAAAATAGATCATTCACCAAATGACTACTCTCAGGTTTTAAATACTTAGACCTATGTTGTCTAGCTGATCTGTGCTTGGAAGCTAACCTCTCCTTTTTCTCTAAATAACTCTATGATGCAGTAGACAGCCTTTTTAGCTCACATATATTTTCGTGTGCTTATGCGTTCTTTCCACTCCCGGACACTTTTCCATATCCAAATGCATCACACTAATTACGGTAATAAACATCCTTTACATCCTATAACAAATAATGTATAATAATATATAGGATATCTTGCACAGCCAACACTAATATACAACTTCACTACATAGACTAGCCACTGTAATTTATGCGTATTTAACCCTTCAATACATGATTTTATTTATTTTCCTAAAATAAATATGTTACTATTATAATTCTTTTTATTTTTATGCATTTTAACATGCATATTATATTTCGTACTATATGTAAGTACTATATTTGGATTAACGCCCATTTTGTATTTAAATATTAAAATTAATTAATATGAATATCGTATAATATACATTTTATATTGAATTTTATTATAAATTTATAACAAAAACAAATTTTAAATATCATTGTAGGCAGTCAGACAGATGTAAAAATAACGTGTTCGTTGTTTCGGTTTCTATCTGTCTAGTAACTATGATAATAAAATAATTGTAAAGATAGTCAATTGGAAAATCAACAATCTTCCTAGTAACTACCAATATGAATCATAAGGAAAGACGGACACGACTTATTTATAGAAGTCTAAAACTTAAAATTGATACACATTTATATAATTTTTATAATTTCATAGAATAATTTTTTTTATTAATTGACGCGCTATATAATAAAATTAGTATCTATCTATATTTTTATGGGGTTTGTAACACAGTGACTATTTTAAAAACTATTATTGTTAATTTATTATTTTACATTATTATCTCTAATAAAATAATGAACTTCTAAAATCGATCAATGATTTGTGTTGTTGTGTCTTCAGCAGATAATATTGATAACTTTGAATGACAAATCATTTTAAATTAAAATATAATCAATTATATTCTAATACAACATTACCTAACATTTACCAAGAATACCCAAAACACAAATCAATCTCGCGGTCGTGTACCAAACAGTCTCTTGGATTTTTTTGAAGAGATTCTTTAATAGATTCTTTAACATCGAAGCAATAAGAATTTATTGATTTTAACTTGACACTTATTTTTATTCTTTATATATTTTTAACAAGTAGAAAATTAGTTAAGCAGGACTTATAGAGTAAAGAGCTTTTTTGATGGAAAATTGGTTCTTGTTTGTACTTTAAAGAATCCACTTTTATAAAGCGTAGAGAAAAACTAGCTTTTTTTATGAAAATATCTTATGAGTGCTCGGATGATAACAAAATAAATACAATTATTATGACTACCAAGTTTGTTTATTTTTTTAATAATTTTATATCCAACTTAGTCAGAGTTCGTCTTTTGAATGCAATTATTGATCTTTGCTTACTAATTTAAAATAATAATAAAACATTACCTTATGAGGACAAAAGAAACAATGGATCAACAACCACCATCTATTATCTAGCCAAATTTTTTTTGTATTTTTTTTATACCTATACACGACAATTCTGTAGAAGGAGGGATGCAGTCGTTACATATTATATATTATATAAAAAATTATTGATCCATTTCTAATTATAAAATGTTTATTAGTACCTATACTGTTGTTTAATTTTTTTAATTCAAACAACCTGATTTAAAATTCTACAAATATTGCTTAAAACTTTGAAGCGTTTTCCTCATTTTGCGTACGAAAATTGAAATTAAATTAATAATTTAAAATCGGAATTGAAATTTACCTAACAATAACAGTTATAATTTATGCTATAGTAATTTGTAAACATTGTGAATGAGTTAAACACTGAAATTTCTATATTTTATGAATATTGTACCGAGAAAAGTTTGTATAGTTTCAAACACTAGATTTTTACTACGGGTCGCGTCGAAGTTTGCTATTTATTTGTTTACTTTATTATAAACTTTATCGAATAACTAAATTGTAAAGTACTTTGAAATAAAAATAAACAGTGTTTATATTATACCTATGCATAAAGTAAGAATATTACTAAACCATATTTAAAGTTTATTTGATTTTAAATTGTCAAAATAATGTGTTAAGTTATTGAAAATATTATATTATTTAACACAATAACGTAGGGTTATAAATCATTAAAATAGGTGCATTATATTATGTACCTACTTACTTTATGTAATGAAAATTCTGTATTTAACTTTCAGTTATTATCAAAATATTAAGCTCGTCTTTGAGTGTTAAATACTCGTATTTTATCAATTTATTATAAGCTCTATAATTTAACGATTCAATATTATATGTACAATCCTCGGAAGATGCAATTATCATTTATCAGATATAACATTATAGAAACATACTTACTGACTTTTTATGAATATATATATATACAAGAGTACAATAAGTATATATAAAATAAAGTCGTGTTAGTTACACTATTTATAACTCAAGAACGGCTTAACCGATTTGGCTGAAAATTGGTGGGGAGGTAGCTTAGAACCAGGAGACGGACATAGGATACTTTTTATCATGAAAAATAAAAAAATAAAAAAGCATTAAATATAAATATATAAATAAAAATCGTATAGAGATACGACTTTGTTTTATTGTGCCGATATATTATCATTATATATATATATATATTTAACATTTTATTTTCGTTTTTGAGTCATAATCAGAAAATCCCACCGAATGTTGTACCTATTATATACACTTGCCGCATTAATTTATAAAATAATAATTTATTCTTCTATTGAAGAGTGATGCCGATGTTGTATATATATATATATATGAAACTGTACCCAAATAGTTAGAATTCTGCAGAGATTTTGAAACAATTTTTATTTTCATTTTTTCTTTTTACTTACAATAACCCTATAAAGGTTTCATTCATTCTCGTTAAATTTTAATTGAAACCGTTGTTCCGTTTTTAACAACAATAATAAAATATAATAGCAGCGGCAGTTCTTCATCGCGCGTTTATCGAGCCGCGGCAGCTTTTCTAATTTAGTTTTTTTTTTTTTTTTTTTTTATCTCTTTTAAAACCCATTGTTAATTGTTTGTTAGGGGCGGGTCTCCGTGTAACCGGAGAAGAGTGCGGGGGTGGACAAGCGATGGGACGGGGTAAAAAAAGTTTCAAACCTCATCCCGGTCTTTTCATTTGGATATTAATTGCTGGCTTTTCTTATAATATGTTTCAATACGAGCGCGATACATAGGTGCAGGGGGACTTTGCAAATGCCGACAATTGAAAGTTTTTCGTTTGATCGGCAACCCGGGAAAAATACTTGGGTTACGGCCCGTGATTGAACGTAATGAAAACAATCGGTCGATTGAATTTTAATTAGTTTTTAATTGCGTTTCTTCTGCACTGCCGCGAGTATATTTGAAAACTTCCCCCCCCCCTCCCACCCGTCCCGGCCACCAGTGTTATTAATCCCCCCCCCTCCATTCTGTATATTCGATACACCGACCAATTCGTGTCTAATACCACGACGTGACACTTGTTTTCTTGACACTGACGACTATTCCAACACCCGAAGCTTTTGAAATTGGTTTACTTAAGGGGATCCGTACGAAATGTGTATTATATAATATTAATACATTGATTGTTATTATTATTATTATTATTATTATTTGAGGCCGACCGAAAATTCAGATGTGTATATCCAAGCGAAAATCGAAAAAAAAAACATTATTTTAAAACAATTATCGTGTCTCGTGGTTTTGCATAAAACGATCGTATTCCACGGTTAAGCACAATTAGGTACCGATATTTGTTAACTATGTTTTCGCAAAAATATTTTTTTCTTTTTAAATAGTAAAATTGTTTAGTATAAGACAAAAATTACATTTTATTGATGTGCTTTTTGCAAAACAAACGCTAGACAAGTTTCAAGATAACTGACATTTTTTTGGAAAAACATTAAATTTCCATTAATAAGTGTTAAAATGTTGAGTTTTAAAATACTTTTCTAACGGTTGAAAATGCTCGAAGATAATTTTATTGAAAATTTATGTTTATTAAATTAGTTAGGTATTTGCCATTGAAACATTTCAAAATGTTCTTTTTAGGCAGGTATTCATTCATTTTGTTGAGACATATTTGCAAAATAATGTGTAAAATATTATTAATTTATTTTATGATAAAATAGAAAATTTATATTTTAGTAGTATTTTATTTATTATTTAAGTAATTATGAATCAACTTGTAATACAAAAAATTATTTAATTCAAAATAACTCAAATCATAAAATCTACTTTTTTTCGGTTTTGGTATATACATGGGTTTTATTTACAAGGTATTATTGGATAATGTTAAGATTTATCTAAATAAATTATCTCGATAAAAACGTATTCATATTTTATCTTATCTATAGATATAAAATCTATGAATTATTTGTAGTCCTTTCTAAGATTAATAATAAACTGTATTATCCAGACAAATTTATCTAAATAATTTTTTATATAAGTTATTTTTTAAAAAATTACGAATAACTGAATAATATTTTACTTTAATCATCTTTATCTAGATAAATAAAAAAACTTATCTGGACTCAACTCTAATATTGAAATAGCTATAGAAAAACAGATACTCCCGTTTTCGTGGGAAATAAAGAAAATAATTATATTTATCAGATAATATTGTTAACTCAAAATTGATAAAAATCTGTGAGATGACATATTTAAGGTTAGTTGCGAGTATCGAATTATAATGTTTATATAGGTATTAATTACAAATAAATAAAGTAATTTTTCTACAATTTGTTGAATTGATTTTACAAATATAGTTTGGTTTTTATAGTGGAATTTATTTATTTCAAGAATTTTAAAATAATATTTAACAGTAATTTTCACCTAGGTGAGCAAAACAAGACGAATAACTAATATAAAGTTTCGGTAACTTTTCAATTTTCATACTGAAATTAAACTATAATTTATTCTTTAAAAGTTTATATACTTGCTACTTACTTAATATAGTTTTAAGTTTTTGTCACATAATATATTTATTAAGGAAATATTATCTATGAGTTTAACATTAAGTTTATGATCTTCAATTTATTGTATTAAAACTGAAATTAATATTTTATTTAAAAATATGAAAATAATTTGACTTAAATTATATCTTTTTATTAGCTACGTCATTAAACATTTAAAATAATTTATTTATTTATTCATTTTTGTAGGTTTTATTATCTATATTATGTGTTGGTAATATTGTTTAAAATATGCCTGTATTAATTTATAATATAAGTATAATTATAATATTATAACTTATATTTGGATACATATATGTATTATCAAAATTGAATTAATTAAAAATGTATACATCAATAATATCTGTAATATTAAAATTGTGTGATTGAAAAAAATTAAGTTATTATATAATTGAATTACATTTAGCGCACATTTTATAATTCACAGGTAAACAACCGATTACGATGAAAAGCGAGTACAAAGGGCATATTACCCCTTTAAAACCACAGGCGTTTCTTTTGGGGGTCGAGGGACGTATATTTTTAACGTCGTAATATAAAGCCGCTCTTCTCGCTTTAGCCACCTTTATAGTCCAAATACTGACACCCCCTTTCTCCGGAATTCACTCCCGAACACCTTTGCGGCGGCCCTTCCGTCCGTTTTGGGAATTATTATTTATTTAATCATTTTTCCTTCCCTCGCTCACATTATATTATTTCTACTTTTATTATTATTTTTCTTTTCCTATTCAACTTAACCACTTGAAGCCACTAGGGAAGTGGAAAAAAAAAAAAAAAAAAAAAACACATCCGGAACCACACGGCGTTTACCACGGTAAAAGTTAAAAAGCGCCACACAGGCATTTCGCCGCATCATTCCTCGGCAATAACTCAATCGCTCCGTTTCGACGACACGCTGACGGTGATGGTGGCGAGGTAGGTACGAGGTTTTGTATCATTCCAAATACAAAACCATTCATCGGTTCGGGGAGACCCCTAATCCATCACGGCAATGACACTGATTATACGACACCCTGTTAAATCCCGACATTGTGTATATACCAGACATATATGGGGTAGGAGTGGTTAGGTTCATAGTGGAGAAATCCGATACTCGGCGAGGGTGAGTTTAGCTGGAAGAACGGCCTTAAGTTTCCACCGGGAAAGGCTGCGTATAGCGGTAACGGACGAAAATGATCGCGTTTACTTCGAAAATCCACCGATCATGACTAATGTTATGGGGTTCGTTTTTTTAAGATATTATTCTAGATATTATATACTCGAGTTTATTATTATTATTATTATTTTTTTTTTTTTTATCTTTGATCGAAATATGGCCGGAAGACAATAAATTATACGAGTTTGTCTAAAAAGTAATTACAAGACGAATCGATCGACGTGTACACGTCAATTTCAAATCATTATTTTCCCACAACCCTTTCTCCGAGGAAACCATGAAACCCACTATATATATATATATGTATGCGTATTATACCGCGATGTGCGATCAATAGTTCCACAACAGACGAACGATGCATATTCATAAATAATCAAAAATAATTGTCATATAATATATTTACGTTAATAAATCATAATATTTTAATATTCCAGTTAAATATAAACTCACTTTTCATCATTGTTTATAACTAGTTATCATGATGTCAGCTTCGTTTAACGTAGTCCGCTGATACAATTCCCTGTGTCTTGAAACTTATATCGTTGTATTATTTTGACTTATACAGTTTGATGTTAGCTAAAGTGCAGAACTTTTATAATTACCGAATAAAAGTAATTTATCAGAGTTTATGAGTGCCATGAAAGGAAATATTTTCCCTTTTAATAGAGCACCTATTCCCTTTGAAAATAAAATGTTTACTTAAAGTTATAAGTATTATTTTATTAAAACGGTATTTATCAGTAGGTAATATATAAGTTGTATTCAATTATCGTAGAATTTTAGTGTACACTATATTTAGTATAAATACTTAACTTTGTCTATGTATGAAAAACGATGTACTGATAACATTATATACATAATATATGATCATAATATTTATCCAGGCGCGGACTGGCCAGGGGAGAGATTTATTCTGGGCCGGTTAAAGCGATGAAATTCAGGCCGATAGTACTTTGCTTATAAACTTTTTGTGTACAGTTCATATTTATTATCTTGTTGATGTATTGGCTGTTTCATGAAAATTAAACTAAAAATAAAAGGATTTATTTAGTTTTTTGTACTACGGTTTTTAGTAGTTGTGTAAAAATACGTTTTGTATATTAACACTAAAAATTCAAGTTAAAATTTCAAAACTTAGTAGTTACTTCATTCAAGTACTGTTCTCGATTTTCTTATTCTTACATAGTCTTAGTATATTATATGATGATATTAACTCTTTCAGACCTGGAATTAAATTTTTTTAGCTATTTTACATTTCACTATTTTATTATAAGAAACATAAGTGCACCAACAAATTTTTTTTTAATTATTTATTAATGGGTTAATACTTTATCAGTTCGTCCCCTGTGAAGGGCATCGAGCATTTATGTAGTCAGTAATATATTTATTTTTATAATTTTATAAAAAACTATAATATATACATTTTTTCTTAAAACATACCTAAACAAATATTGTAAATTAAAAAAAAAAAAACCTATTTTCCAAGTGATAATAATATTATAATATCGCATGTTCTGTGATAATATGGTTATATTTTGCGGTCGTAAGTAATGCCTATGGAGATTAGAAAAAGGAGAACAAACACGAACCTACGACCGTCCATTTGAATAAACGTCTCGAAAAGAGTCTATTATGATTAAATAGAACGGGTTTAACGGAGCTTTTAGCTTTTGTGGCTTATATATTTAAAACAGATCATCCACCAAATGACTACTCTCAGATTTTTAAATACTTAGGCCTATGTATTCTAGCTGACCTGTGCTTGGAAGCAAACCTCTCCTTTTTTTCCAAATAACTAATAACCATCCCTTACATCCTATAATAAATTATATAAAATAATATATAGGATGTCTTGCACAGCCAACACTAATATACAATTTCACTACATAGACTAGCCACTGTAATTTATGCGTATTTAACCCTTCAATACATGATTTTATTTATTTTTCCTAGAATAAATATGTTACTATTATAATTCTTTTTATTTTTATGCATTTTAACATGCATATTATATTTTGTACTATATGTAAGTACTATATTTGGATTAACGCCCATTTGGTATTTAAATAATAAAAGTAATTAATATAAATATCGTATAATATACATTTTATATTGAATTTTATTATAAATTTATAACAAAAACAAATTTTAAATATCATTGTAGGCAGTCAGACAGATGTAAAAATAACGTGTTCGTTGTTTCGGTTTCTATCTGTCTAGTAACTATGATAATAAAATAATTGTAAAGATAGTCAATTGGAAAATCAACAATCTTCCTAGTAACTACCAATATGAATCATAAGGAAAGACGGACACGACTTATTTATAGAAGTCTAAAACTTAAAATTGATACACATTTATATAATTTTTATAATTTCATAGAATAATTTTTTTTATTAATTGACGCGCTATATAATAAAATTAGTATCTATCTATATTTTTATGGGGTTTGTAACACAGTGACTATTTTAAAAACTATTATTGTTAATTTATTATTTTACATTATTATCTCTAATAAAATAATGAACTTCTAAAATCGATCAATGATTTGTGTTGTTGTGTCTTCAGCAGATAATATTGATAACTTTGAATGACAAATCATTTTAAATTAAAATATAATCAATTATATTCTAATACAACATTACCTAACATTTACCAAGAATACCCAAAACACAAATCAATCTCGCGGTCGTGTACCAAACAGTCTCTTGGATTTTTTTGAAGAGATTCTTTAATAGATTCTTTAACATCGAAGCAATAAGAATTTATTGATTTTAACTTGACACTTATTTTTATTCTTTATATATTTTTAACAAGTAGAAAATTAGTTAAGCAGGACTTATAGAGTAAAGAGCTTTTTTGATGGAAAATTGGTTCTTGTTTGTACTTTAAAGAATCCACTTTTCCGAAGTGTAGAGAAAAACTAGCTTTTTTTTATGAAAATATCTTATGAGTGCTTGAGTGATAACAAAATAAATACAATTATTATGACTACCAAGTTTGTTTATTTTTTTAATAATTTTATATCCAACTTAGTCAGAGTTTGTCTTTCCAATGCAATTATTGATCTTTGCTTAGTAATTTAAAATAATAATAATACATTACCTTATGAGGACAAAAGAGACAATGGATCTCAATAACAAATAAAAAAATATCACTAACTCTCCTATATATATAGCAAAAAAAAAAAATAAAAAATTAGTAATATTTTTAATCATGACCTATTATACATTTTTTATGTTGTATAATTACGTACTCGCAGATTGCAATTCGATACGTATTAGGTATGTATAAAACATATATAATATATATTTTGATAATTATTATTATTTATTATTAATTATATAAATTCTTAATCGTTATTATTATGTAACTAATGTAATGACAAAAATATATTAGAATAAATTAATTGACATAGAGCAAATTTAAGTTTAAAAGTGTTGTTTAACAACTTGCTGTACATACTACAGTATAAATCAATAATAAATAATATAATAATAATAATGTTCAAAGTACATATATATATACAATATGATTAGGTATATATGAATGAATGCGTAATTGTACAACCTATACAATTTATAGTCATAATGTTGTAGATAATTATTAAACGCATAATTATTCAATAAATTGAAAAAAAATTTTCATTAATTTCATTACTACGCGGGTAAAACTATCTAAGGATGCGCCGGCAAGGCCGCAACGCATCCTGTAGCGATTTATTCGTACAACTATTTTCGGGACGTTTTTCTTTGACGTTCGGTCTCCTTATTCTAGTCCAATGGTCATGCCTGATGTGACTCGTGGAGGACACAGATAATATTATTTTTTATTATCACTCGTATTATCCGTTTTGGGAAAGTATAGTTTGTGAAAGTATAGGACTACGATATCATAAACGAACAAACAAACACAAAATAGATTTTTAAACCCAACTCTTCCACAAAAAAGTAACTTTTATTACATATAGTCCCCCTGCCCAAGCGGTCGCTCATGAGTACTACCAGTGGTAAGTTTAAGGAGAGAGAGGGGTAAGTTTTATTTTTGAGTATTTTCCGTTTTACAAAGCGATTTATACACCACTGTTCTTGGGCCGCTTAGTATTGTTTCCCTACGGGTCGATTGAATACCGATCCGCCCCTGTATTTGTTTGGGATATCAGCATATCGTGTTTTTAAGTACGAATTTCTATGTAACGTTCGAGAAATATAACGAATATGTAAGAATTTTTTATCTTATAAAATCCGATTGTACTAATAAAAAAAGTTTAAAAGATTTTTTGGTCAAATGCATAATCTATAACATTTTGATCAGCCAGTAAATACTACAATTATTGTTACAGATAATAAAAATTGAATATCTGAAAAGTGTTTACAAGACCGTATAAACACAATACACTTAGGATTTTCAGTAAGCTCTTTCAGAAACCTATAGCAAATAAATCTATAAAACTCATTTCTCAAATCATCTCATTCGTGTCAAGATATCGCTTCTAAAATGACTTGAAAATGACACAGTGAAAAATGGTGTGGGTCATACGACTTTGTTACGTGTCATCATTAACAAGGATTCGATTACTGACACCGGTAATCTTTTTTCATATATATATATATATAAAATAAATAAAATACGAGATGATGCTCGTATGGATTTTATTTTCACGATTCATGATTTTATTCTCGTTAACAGCAAGTCTATATAAATATCATTTTATTCTAATTAATATCTAAAGGTGCAAAATAATGATAATTCAAAAATAATAATAATAATAGTAATAAAAAATGAGATAACGATGAGTTTTTTGATAAAATCTTTGACGTTGTTAAAATATGTCATATATATGTGTGTGTGTGTGTGTGTTTTTTTTTTTATCACATATTTTCAAATAAATATCGAGGTTTTCGCTCATAAAAAATACATTTATTAGTGGAAAGTTTTCGGATTTTGACATTCATTGCTGGTTTTTTTATATTTACTCGCATTTTACGTATAGATAAAAATAAAAATGTAAAGTTAATCTCGTGAGTTTTTCTTCGATCAAGTAAATCTAGATTATCCTTTTTAAGGGCGCAACAATACGCGTATATACGTATATACATCATATATTATTATAGTGCTCGGAGAAAAAGTTTTTTTTTTTTTTCTTTCTCTCTCTTCTTCGTACACTTTGGCCAAGTGATAAAACACGGATCGTTGTGGAAAAATCCATTCCGCTGGGGTTGTTGACATTAATAACATCGGAACCCTTCAATACACGCACACACACCTATTATACACACAAATCACACACACACACACACATTGAATCATAGGGTGATAATATAATTCCGTCGTACGCACATGTCACGGTATGTGTGTGTCTCCCACCGCACCCCCAAAAAAAAAAAAAAAAAAAAAGGACGCGAGCACGTATGCACACCACCACCGCGTGTGTGCGCTCGGGTGAAAACGGGTTTCCACCTTTCGGAATTTAATACAGTTGTTTCATTAAAACCTTGGCAAACACATTCCTTTCTTGTTGATCAAAATTAATTAAACATACCTTTTTCCCGGGGCACAAGATATTATTATTATTATTATTATTATTATTATTATACACAATCCTCTCTCTCTCTCTCTCTCTCTCTCTCTCTCTCTCTCTCTCTTCCGGCGGCGTATGTGCGCGCACGTTTTTATATTATGGGACCGCGACGACGACGACGACGACGACGACATGTATGTGCGACACACGCACAGCCATTTTCCGGCGAAAATAACTTAAAACGTCCCGTCTCTGATGTTTGCTTTTTATCGTCGTAAAAATGCCACTAATTCGGGTCGGGCCCGATGTCGAAACCACTCGAGGCGCCGAACAAAATCTATACGATTATAACGTAATACGCATTATTATATACGTACATTATATACATGGGCGGTATACGCGTCGACAATTTTCCCGCATATTTACACGTCCGTCGTCGTGTTTAAATAGCTCGCATGTTCTCCATTCCTTTTACCGTGCTCGTGACGGCAAAATCGTCACATTTTACGTAAACAAACCGAGTTTATCGTTTTTTTTACGGAACACGTACTAGGTACTTCTTCTTCGAACGAGACGCGTATATACACACCACTCGTACCTGTGTATATAATATGGTCAGTGCCACCACCACCACCACCACCGCCACCACCACTCCCCCCCACCACCGATATATGGTGGGCGACTTTTCGCCCGGAAGTCCGGTGTCCCGTTTTTATTCCGATCATTTCGATTTTTTTTGGTTTTTTTTTTTTAATGAAAATCTCGGTAGAAATCGACGAGTGATCTTTTTTCTTTCGTTTACTATATTATCGTCGAAATTTAAAAACGGGCGCTACAATAGTAATAATTATTGTTTTCGCCCCCCGGACTTCTCTACATCCATATTGTAGAGAACCGACGACCGGGATCAGGGTTATCGGTGTCGTAACTATATATACATGTAGAGGACCGTTTTATGCGGAGTGATATGAATATTTGTCACAAGCACGGTTGGGTTATTACATGTATAATATAGGTTTTATTACGTCAAAAACGTATAAAACCTGAATTTAATCAATTATCTCTTTCCGTCCCTTCTTCATCTTCAGCTCGGCTTGAAAGAGTATTTTCTAATTGGCAGTGGCTATATTTTTGTGTGCACTACGACACACACTTTGCGCACTACGAAATCTCAAATGTGCACTACGAAAAATAAAAACGTGCACCTGTGTCTTTATTATAAACAAGCTGCATGATGCCATCTGCAGCCGTACCTTAATATTTAAAAAACAATTTTATTTATAAAAAATTTAAATAAGCTTTTATAACATAAAAATTAGAAATTATCATTTGTGATACTGTCATTATGTATCACAGTTGTCGTTTTCGTACAGGTAACTTATCTTTTGTTTCCTTTTCGGTGAATATTCGCGTTTTGTTGATTTGTTCACAAATAGATAAAACAACAACGGTAACGGTATTATTGTATGTATGAAACAACAGCGAAAACAAACATGTATTTCGCGGTTTTGTCTCATTGTTGTCGTGATGATTTCTTATCAAATGCGATATATGAAAACCTCCAAAATGTGAATAGTTTATGGTTGTCAATAAAAACTTCAATTTTTTCACGTTTTTGTTTCTCGTTATGTTGAGAGTTTAAGACCACGAATTAAGATCTAGGAACAAGTCTAGTTTACCACCCCAGTCACGAATAAAATTTTTTTTTTTTTTTTTCTAATCGATAGTATTTTAATTACTGATCCCAAATATTTAAAAATATAATTGCGGAAACGAATAGGTAAATAGTTATACACTTAGAAACCACTAAACAAATATGGTTTATAAATATCGAGGTTTCGAGGTGTATTTCCTGATGCTGAGAAAGATGAATCGTGATGATCATAAAATAAAACTCCCATCAAAAATACAGTTTTAATTTTGCATATGTCGATAATTTAAGATAATAAAGTTTATAAATATAGTAAATGGTTTATTTTTTTAATATTTTTTGGACGTTGAGGTAGGGCACATTTAGTATGAGGTAAGTAAGCATATATTATAAGAAAATAAATTGTAAATACACCATTTCCTCCACAATCGTTAGGAATTAAATTCAAATTTAAAAATGTGCACTACGAAAAATCAGAAAAAATAGCCACTGCTAATTGATAGGCTCGCATTTGATCACTTTAAAAAATTATTATTTAATTATCATGCATTAAAATTGCTTGAGCTTAATAAAAGTCTTATGAAACTGATGAATACTAAAATGTGTATATTATTAATATTTGGTACCTACTTATATATTAATAGTTAATACATATTTTTTTTTTAATTTGTATTTTTTCAATTTTTCTAAACCTAATGTTTTAATTAATAAAAGTAGTAATAATTACTAATAGGTACAGTTCGTTTATATACGTATATATTTTTGTCTAATTTGTATATTATTTTAAATATGTAATATTTATAAAATATTTTCGGTAATATAGTTTATACTCAAATTTTTCAAGACGTATAATACGTATGAAACTGAACGTATAATATATAGGTATAATACTGCAGTATAATACACACGTATAATACGTTTTACACATTCACGTATTATACATACCCAACTCTGTTCACAAGGCGCAAAAAACACAAAAAAACGATTTTATTGGTGTCTCATACGTTATAATAATAATTCCGGTTGTCTGAGTTTCTAGTGCAGTTTCTATATTTAAATTATCAGTCGACATTTTTTCCCTTCATTTGCAATTCTTTTAATGTCGCATGCTATTGTCCATGTCTGGTTTGTAATGTTCAACAAGCTTATTAAATTCATCAGTTTCATCAGGAATTAGTTTTGAAATTTTCGAATTATTAAAGCGTGGCATTCATATCCTAAGGAAATTTCAATTATCTATTAAATTTATAAAATCATGGTAAAAATAGTTTATATATAAGTTTATAATAGAAGTAATATTTAAAAATTATGTAACGAATAATTTATACATATGACGTACCTTCAAAAACTGATTTATGGTTTATATATGCCGATCCTGTTGTTTGCTTATATGCCCATATGAAAACTGTTATTTTATAATAATACATTTAAATATATTATAAGCATTAAGCTGTTTCAGTGAAGTTAGCCACGCAATTAAAACAGATGAATTGGCTATTCATATATGTTTATTTGAATACGTTTAATTCATTTTCGTTTTTTATTTCTACATTTTTTTCTTTTAGAATTACTACAGAATGGACGAAACTATTCACAAAAATTAAAAAAAAATATCAACCAAACAAATGAAAATTTAAAACCCACAAATTTGGTATGCAATCACAGATTTTACCCAGGATTACACCTTATCAGTGCATTACTACTAGTTCGAGTATTACGTCAACACTTTTTCGGCATTCTTAGACCCCCTTGTCAGCAATTGTCAGCAAATGTCCGGCAAGCCCCACTATTATAAAAAAAAAATTAAAATTTCCCAATTTTATATGAATTAATTAAAAATAAATGAAAAATTTTGTTATATATTTTGAATTTTATTTCACATATTTTGATAAAAATAAGTACATATTTTTTTTTTTTTTTTTTTATTACTACTGACGTCAGCATGGTTCTAACCCCCTTATCCTCCTTATCAGCAAATGTAAGTACACGACAGACCCCACCTCTTCCTAAGCGCTTACGTAATACTTGAACGCCCCCAAAAAAAAATTGTATCAATATCACAGAATATCATTAAATAACTATATCGTACTATATTATCCGATTTCCGTGGATAATCTCGAGCAGATAAATCGAGAAACTATAATTTGTATCACAATGTGTTTTACCTATAATTTACTTATATCGTAATCTATATTACCTATATATTGTATGGGTACTATTATTTTCTATATAGGTGACCAAAAATTTACAGTGAATATCGATAGTATATAATATGAATTATACTGAAATTATAAAACAAGTTGACACACAAAAAAAAAAAAACGGTGTCTGGGGGTGATATATCACCTACATCCCCCGTAGTTACGCCACTGCCTATATCACCCGTGTCCGATCGAATACTTCGGCTTCGCGGAGATTGTCCGCCGGATTTTTGACCAAAATCTTAAATTATACCGCTCAATTAATAATAATATTAAAATTTTTAAACTTACGCATTTTTTAAACCCGTGAATTTTCACCACAAAATTGTTTTTTTATTATACA
The DNA here is from genome assembly GCA_025469235.1 of Pemphigus obesinymphae. Lineage (NCBI taxonomy): Eukaryota > Metazoa > Arthropoda > Insecta > Hemiptera > Aphididae > Pemphigus > Pemphigus obesinymphae. The sequence goes on from JAIPRL010006279.1 coordinate 24,577, forward strand.
TATTATTATAGTTTTAATTTTATGCAATAAGGAAAAAAAAAGTTCTATGATAGTAAAGTCGAGACCTTAAAAATAAAAAATAAATAACAAATCTTATGACTCCAACTCAATGCGCACCCCTTACATACCTGGTAAATCCACGATGCTTACAGATAAATCCTAAATTATTTTAAACTCGTAAAATTTTATCATATACGAGTACCTATATAAGGATTTTCGATGAAAATTTTTTTGCAATAATTGTGGAACTTTTCATACTTTCTTTTTGACGTTTAGTTTTAAATTTACTTTATACACCATATTATTATCACGTTCTAAGACTTATTTTATTATTATAATTATATATTACTATATAACAATGATTTTTTCATCAAAATATTATTTCATAACATTGGAAACACGACGTAGTTTACGTTTTGTTTTGGTATTTGATTCTATACAAATGAATGGAGTTTTATTGATTATTAGTAAAACTGTAAAAGTTATATTATAATCATTTCTTTAAAATTTCAATTGATTTCTAATTAATTTTACATTTTTATACTCATGTTAATATAATAACTCATTGTAATATTAAATAATGCAATTTTTTTATTTTATACCTACACCCTTAATTCCGCTGTCTTTATTTAACTGAAGGCTGTTTAATTCTACTTAATATTCAATATACCTACTAAAAAAAAAAAAAGTATATATAATGATTTTATATTAAATTCTTTATTACCTTTTCTTATAAATATGTTTATATTTTATTTCATTGTACAACGATATCAGGTCATTATGTATCAATAAGTAAAATTGTATTATGTTTTCATTCGTTATAACGTATATCTACAAACAATGTAACAATATATTACCTATTATTTTATGACCTTCAGAAATAACAAAACCGGTTAATTATGATATAAATGAGTTTATAGTTATTGAATAGTACTATGATATTGTCTAATCGGTTATTTATTCATACTCTACTTATTTTTTGAAGTACTTTAAACTTTTTTTGAAATAAAATTTACTCGTAATAAATAATAATGAACGTTTTCGTAAAATTCGTCATAATATTTAGTCTCGGGCGCGCTGTATTCTCATTTTATAAATATATTTGAAAACAAATATACATAATTATTGTATTAATTATTAAGATAAATAACATACAAAGACTTTATTATAGATGAAAAATAATTCCACGGTTATTCCATGTAATAATGATTTGACGATGTAATGGAAGAGAAAAAACTAATAGCTATTCCGTTTCCATCAACATTTTATTACTACACTTGTATATTTAAAAAAGCGGTTATATTCATACATACTTTTTACGATTAAACTGCTTTTAATACACATTTCAATTATTTTGACATAACTATTGTACCGTACTAGTTTGTTGAATTCAAATAATATAATACTTAACGTGTCAATTGATTTGTTATTGTATATAGTAGTATATTAAGAAATAACAATAATATAATGGAATTGTATGGTACTTCGACTATACAATTGATATAATAGCAATCGATGTGTGAGAAAAAAGAAAGAATACAATAATTCAACAGATCATATTTATTATTATTTTTTTTTTTTTAAATGAATGACACGAAGTAAATATCAATACCTACTCACTATTGTAATTAATGTATACCTCTACAGCTTATAAAATGTAATCGATTTGTAAATTATAATTAAATGTATGCAATTGAAAAACATTCAATATCAACTACACCTTATCAGGATGTAACACTCTTCATTTTTAAGGCAATTTTTAAAACATTTTAAGAAAAATAAAAATTCCATAATATTGAGCAATGTTTAAATACATTTTAAATTGTTCCGTATCTGTACCACTTTTTATTGTAGTGTACGAAAAATACATACCTATATGAAAAATGAACAAAAAAAAGTATTGTAAAATGGTTTTATAGATAAAAAAAAAAAAAATACTTTATTAAATATATAAATAAGTAAGTACAATATTTTGGAAAAGAGCTTATCGGGATTTAACGAAATTTTAATTATATTGATCAATATTGTATGTTGTTATCTTTTAATTTTTTAAATGGCATTGACGTTTTAGTAATTTATATTTTTAAAAAACGCCGTTTTAAAAATATTGTCCTTTATATATTTTATAATAGGTGTTTCAACTCTAAAATCACTGTTAGAGGTAATTCCGTTTATTTTTCATGGAAATGTTTTTACCACTGAAAATCATTGGTATGCGTATGAAGTATTAGTCCTTTTGTGTCATATTATAATAATACTTTGCGCGTTTAAGATAATACGTAACATCATCTAGTTATGTATATTGTATTATACAACACGTGGTTATTGTTTATTACATTTAAAATCGATATTTTTTAATAACATTTGACTGGTTATATTTTATAAAAATTTGAATTCTATACTGGATAATGTGTATTATATTCCATTCTATAAAATTCTACAAATTAAATAAATAACATTCTATAAACCGAGCCGGGTCAATGTTATATCCATAATAATATACATTAACCTATCTAACCTAACCGTTTGCACCAAATGTATACCTGAACGTTTTTTTTTTAAATTTAACCTATTAATTATTTAGATACTCGACGTGGCGTTCCACAGAAAACGGGAAGGGGATATTTCTGAATTGAATTGTCCGAGTGACCCGGTTCGGTTTATTTTTATACCTATATAGATGCGATTTAAAGAAGTACATTTAAACTGTATTTATTAATTGAATTTGTTACTCTATGTGGTGTTTGACAGCAAATCGGTGAGAGGGGGGGAGTATTTTCGAATTAAACTATGGAAGTGAGTGACTCACCAGCTCAGGTGCGACCGAAATGGATTATACTATAGGTGCGAACTACGTTGTTCAGGTATATTTACGTAATCAATGATCGTGTAATAGTCAGAATAGGAGGTATGGTACACCTTCGCGAACCAATCTGTTATCTCTAACTTCTTTTTACCTATGTATATATATTTGTGTTATTATATTATTGTTATTAACATTATAAATTGTACAAATATACTAAACTAAGCGTTTTTTAAAATTTGTTTTTATAATTGTATTACTACATATTCTATAATAAGTATATAATAAATATAATATATAAATATATTTTGGTTGAATTCTTAGTTATTATTATTTTTTTTCATAACTCATGGTTTATTTTTGTATAAAAATATCTACCTAGAAACTATAGGTAATTAGAAATCTGCGTATTTAAAACAGGGAGTCAAAACGGGTTTGAACCCGGGGTGAGAACCCGTGTAACCCGCAAAATATTAAAACCGTGTTAAAGGCCGAAACCCATAACCCGGAAAAAGTGAAACACGTTTTTTAAACCCGTACCCGGAACCCGGAAAAAATTTTAACCGTTTTTTGACCACGTATTCCTAACCCGGCAAAATGAAAACCGTGTTAAACCCGAAACCCGGCAGATACGGGAAACGTTTTTAAATGCGTAACCGAATTTTTTTTGAAAATTCGGATAACGTAAATCGAGTGAAAATGATAAAATACTGAAATAAAATATAAAAATAAATATTCAATATTAAATATAATAAA
>JAIPRL010006280.1:0-28133 GCA_025469235.1 Pemphigus obesinymphae
AAAAAAAAAAAATGTATGTTATTCGTTAACTCATTATCTTTTATCTATAATTCAAAAAAATTCAAAAGATAAAGATAAAGATAAGATATTTTGTTTTTATCTAGATAAAAGATAATAAAGTCATTATTTAGATTATCTTTTAGATAATTTTATCTAGATAATCCTAACACTGCGTGTATGTGCGTGCGAGTGACTTCAAACGAGCGAAAACAATGTCATTTCGCAGTACAGAACGTTGTATTCTCTGTTGTCTGCGCGTTCATACCGATTTTCAAAGTGAACGTGGTTTTTTCAGTGTTATGTGTAAATTTTTTTGGTAATTATCCTTCATTATCTGGTAAATCTCTTAGGACTGATATCTTCCTTGGCAAAATATGATGATATTTTTAATATAATTTCTTTAAAAGAAGATTTTGAAAGTTTTGTTAGCCCAAAATTTTTGTAATATATAATGATGGGATTTGGTCACTGTGGCGACACTGTGTGCAACCGGTCAGCTGCTGTTTCCTGGTCTACGGGAAGCGCCGCCTTGGAGTCCCGTCTCAGTAGTTTTTTTTTACCTCGCTACAGGCGTTTCTATGTAGTTACATACGACTGCGACAGGCAAAGTCTGTAAATTGTAAGTTGTTATGTCTTGTTTATTTTAAGTGTAAATGTGCGTACCATGTAATAAGCTGACCGTCCTTCAGTAGGTACCATTTAATAAACCTTTTTTTTTAACACATTAAAGCAACCGTCTTAATTAATATATTCTCCTTAACATTATATCCTCTTACAGTTTTTAAAAATATATTGCTTGCTGTAAATATTGTGCTTCCTCGAAGAAAGTTCTAACAGCAGAAACAAGAACTAGTTCTAATTTATTAAAGCACTTAGATTTAAGTACCTACTAGCTTCATACATTATTTAATTGTATTTAAAAAATATATTTATTTCTATACCTATATACCTATATACCTATTACACATATATATTTTTCAATTTAAATAGCTAGGTACGTATTACATGCACCATGCGATTTTTAATTGGGTGTCTGGTTAGGTACCTATCTATAATTTCTCTATTTAGCCTATTTTCCTTTTTCATATTAACAAAAAACTATATTTATTAATTTATTCTCTATATAACTATTCTACTTTAATAAATACTGATTAAACGAATAGGTAAATAATAAAAAAAATTATAGGTACCTACACATTTCAAAATAAATGTACATATTTAATAATAATTAACTCTTAAAGGAATACACAACACACAAATTGTAATTTATTTTAGATTTATAGTAGGTACATCATACATACAATAAAATATTATAAGAATAATGGCATAGGTACCACAACGTGTTAGTTATAGTTACGTGTTATAGTTGCTCGTGTAAATATATCGTTTTTTTCTGTTATAAACTGATGTGATATTATGTACCTATTCAAGACAATGGTGGAAATATAATTTGGTTGAACTCTGGTCTTTGAATCTGAGAAAAAAACCATCAAAAAACGTTAGGTTTTGGGTTTTTATTTACATACCAATCGTAAAAAGAATCCCGTAGTCAGAACTACTACCTTGGCGCTTTTGGGTCTAGGAAAAAATGGCAACAAGTATATCGAAGAACTCCATAAAAGTCTTTCATTTCATACTATCCGAAAATAATATCGGGGGATAACAATTTGAATTTTAAGTTTTTTTACCTCATTTAGTAGCTAGAACTGTTGGTTTGATTCCTCAAAATTTCTTCTTTTGAATTTTAAAAACAGTCCTTCTAAGTTCACTAAAGTATGTTATGTTTTAAAATTAAATCGCTTTTCTAAAAATGACCTAAAATTTTTAGAAGAGTATGTTGTAGTTATGGAACCATTGTGCATTTGTCTTGATGTGTTGCAAGGTGAAAAACATATGTATTTTGGGTTTTTGTTGCCTTCCATTACAATACTTTTACAAAAATATGATGATCTCTCTAAAAAACATTTAATTTATTGTGATTCTTTAGTTAATTTGATAAAAATAAACGTGGAAAAACGTTTTAAAAATTTTTTGACATCCATTTTTATTGTCTGCAACGGTTTCTCATCCCTTTTTTTAAAACTATCTAGTTAACCAATAATGACGAAAAAGATAAAGCATTATCATTTAAAAAAATCTTTCCTAGAAATGTTTGAACTGTCAAATTTGCCTGAATCTGAGGTATCTGATAGTAACTTTGAAGTTCGGGAGACTATGTGTGGAGAAATAGAGGATTTTAGTGTCAAGATAGAAATAAACCAATGGTTCGGCTTTGACTTAATTTTCTTTGGTAAAAAATTTAATTTTTTATTTAAAAAATAATAAATATACAAATTAAGTATAGAGAGATGTACCATGGTGCATGCTGTTTGTAAAAGAGTCCTAAAGGAATGCACGGTAGACTAGAAGAGTATAAGGAATTTCTTAAAGGTAAAGAATTAAAGTTCTAGTTAGTTCTAGCTTAGCCAACTACATATGTTTATATTTTTTAATATTTTATCTTTTTTATGCGTAACCTAACTAAATGCAATTGAGGGAGTAAAGGTTATTTATTATATTTATGGAATATTCTTAGAATTATTGTTGTTAACTGAAATAATTTTATGTACCTATATATATGATATAGAATAGTAATCACGAGGATGCATTCAATAATTTAAAATAAATTTTAATGTCAGAACTATTTATAGCACATATTTTTTGATAATAAAAAAATTTTTCTAACAGTAGACGGTAATATAACGAGATTAGGAGCTATATTAGAACAGTCAGACGATAATAATAAAATAAAATCCGTAGGATATACATCCAGAAAAGTTCTGGATTCGGAGAAAACATAATCATCAAGAACTCTGGAACTTATAGGACTCGTATTTGGTATAACTATTTCAGAGAAATTATTTGGGGTAAGAAATATATAGTTTATTCTGATAATATAAGTCTTTAGTATTATAAAAATCTATAAATTCCATCTGCCAGGATAGCCAGACTTACATTAAAAATTCTAGATTTCAATTTTGTAATAATACACAAAGCAGGAAAAGATAACAAAGTTACCGATTGCTTATCTAGAGAAAACAAAATGATTATAAAAATATAAAAATAATAATAAAATAAAATAATTTAAAAAAAGAAAAAGATATAGTAAAAAAACAAATTTGGTAAAGAAATAACAAAAGTATTGAATAAACATTGAATTTTGAAGTTTATGAATTAAAAAGAGATATACATTGTCAAGTACTAGTTAGTACTTAAGAAATTGTAATATTATACGTTTTTGAGAATTGTCATTTTATAAACTTGATTTTTAGAAAAATATTGATGGTAAAATCTTTTACGAATCTTTAACTATATCATCATGTATGATAGACATTTGTGTCTAATATGACCTACTTGTTTTATAGATGGTTTTATGTATGACTTATACCAGTGGCATACCTAGGAATTTATCATGGGTAGGAGGGGGGAGTCCAAAAATCAAAAACAAAATATTAGGAAATTAAAATCCAAGTACTATTTTTTTTATTATAATAAAATATTTTTGTGAATATAATAAATGTTATAAATATTTTTTAAATCATTAACGTTCTGTTTTTCAGATAGATTTATTATTACACCCCTGACCTACCTAATGTTTAAATAAATTTGTAACACATAATTTATTTATATTAAAATGTGTGTTATAGATTTTTATGAAATCATTTCATGTATACTATTATATACCATTATTTCTACCAACAAAATCTGTATATTTTATTATATAGATGGCAAAATCAAAAAATGTATCCAAAGATGAAAGTAAAAAAAATTCAAATGAAATTTCCGGACCATGCTACAGTTTCAACATATTTTAAATCTAAGAAATGGAAAAATGGTCTACTTGTAAGGTAGCTTTTAGAACTCTATACAAAGTTCAGAATCCTTTATTCCCGTTATTTCCATACGTCTTAACAATTTTGGCGAGTTACAATTGACTTTACATACTATTGTTACCCAATTAATCATATTTTCTTTCATAACCCATAGAAACATAAAAATCCAACACACTCGATGAGTATGTTTTTCATAAATAAATCTAAAAGATTTAATAATGATTTTTTTACATAAAATACTAGTTTTTTCAGTTATTTTTGTGTTTAGGAATTTTTTTAACATTTTCTTTTAAGTAATTTTACTTTTCTAAATTTTAAATGTTAATAAATAAAAAACTGTTGGTTTGATTTGAAACAATTATGTATCAGTATTTTCAGAACAGAAAAATACTCCATACTTATTTCTATTAAAAAATTGTGTACACGAATAAATAAACATAAAAAATTTATGTATGGTAATAATTTAGGATTATAATTTTATAGGTAATTCAATTTTGAAAAAATATTAAAAAAATTGACTGATTTAAGTGGTAACATTTAATGATTATTTTATATTAAAAATTCATCATACCTCTAATACTTGTGTTTTGTATACTTATAATTGTTAAATTGATGTATTATTTTGATTGCATTTAATCAAGCCAGGAGATCGTTTGAAACGATAGTTTGGTCACCGAGTTGATAGATATTTAGCTGTTGGTCTTGAGAAGAAGAACGTTGCCCAGGGGGTACCCCAAGGAGGCGATCTATCACTACCCCCCAAAGTTTTCAAAAATAAATCTCAACTATGAACTGCTCATTTATCATTTTATTGATGATGCGACCAAAAATCGATTGAAGTCTAGAAACCCCCCATCAAAAATAGCTAAGGACTTAATTAATACAAACTTCGATATGACGATCAACTGGAAACAAACATGGGCAGCTGCGGTAGAAAACGACAACCTCCTATGTAACATATCACCAGGACATATACCCACAGGTTTGGATCTACAGCGTAATCTGTGGGTCACACTTAATAGAATAGGAACTTCGCACGGGAGATGTGCAGATTCCTTGCACAAATGGGGCATGAGAAACACGTCAGAATGTGACTGCGGAACGCAGAGGCAGACAATCTACCACATAGTTTTTGTATGTCCCATTGACGCCTATCGAGGACCCAGAATCGACTGTCTCACAACCCTTTTCACATTTATTAAATAACTGAAGGAACTAGAACTTAAAATCTAATACCAAATATATTGTTTTATTACTTTATTAATACTGATAGTACTGACTCATAGTGCTCACTATTATTTTTATTTTTATTCATCTGTTACATGGTAATTCAATTTACTGTATGTTATCATATTATAATTAGTCTAATGCATGTAACCATAAACCATACGCTAAATAAAATAAAAATATATTATTAATAGGTAAAATAATAATGTTTGTATTTTATTTTAATAAATTACTAGATAAATTTATATAAGCTTTTTTTTTTGTTAATAAATTTTTCACAAAGTAAGAATTATAACAGCTATTTTTATATACTAAAAAGTGTCAAAATATGCGGTAAAAATCGTTAAAATATGCAACAGTAGCATATTATATATTTTGTCTTGTATATTTTTCTTATGTAAATGGGGGAGGGGGGATTGAATTTCTATTATACGTTAACGTCCAATGTCCAAAGTCAGGAAACACTATATAGTATATTATAGTATATTGTGACTTTCAATTCTGACACACATTATATTGTGCCCTAGCACGATATATTTTGGAAATTGGATCGATAGTTTGGAATACATCTGTTGAGGTCGAGAATAAACTTGTTGAACGTCTTTAATCTCGCTTCCTTAGTTTTGCTGGCTCTTTAATAAAAACTGACCCTCTTCAGCATAATTAATTGCCAATCATGAGAATATTAAAACTATGTTTACAGAAAATATGCTGGGAAGAAGTGGACCAATTATTTTTGTTTAACCTACTTCGTGGGGAGGTTGACTCATCCTATCTCCTTGAGCGTATAAGGTTACATGTTTTAAATATTCATACAAAAGTCAAGAGCCATTCCTTCTTCCTATTTTAAGGTTCAATTTTTGAATGACGATTCTTTAATCGAAGATATTTGTTTTTTAATTAATAATAATGTTGATCTTTGGCTTTATCTTAGTTTTGTTTTTTACATTAACTCTCTCCATTTTACTGTTTTAATTACTTTAAGTATATATTATTATATTAATTGTTTGATACCATTGTTAAAAGCTGAATGACGTAAATTTATAAAATAAAAATAAAAAATAAAAATAAAATAAAATAATGACTCACAATGAAATTGCCTTTTTGAGATTAAAGATTTGGGATTAATATATACCCCTTAACTATCCTTCAGATTACAGATCGAATATATTACTTGTGAGTTGTTCTGGCTTTTTGGGTTTATACGAAGTACCATACTATTAAACTCAAATTAGCTCCATGTTTATTAACCATTTATTCCACACTAGTATTATCTATTCTATATTACGGTTCGATAGTTTGAAATTCTGCACTTACGAATATACATTTACTTATTAATTATAATAACTTACGAACAAATAATTGAACGAGTTTAAAAACTTTTACTCAGTTACACAGGTTTCATACTGGAAATCAACCATCCTCAATATCATTAAACCTTAGTTCACTTTATAAATAATACATTATTATAAATAAAAGTTATGTTGATATTTGGCCCTGAATATTTTGTATTGTAATCCTCTTATATTTTTGTTATCCATATTACTTTTTTGTATTTCGTGGTTATTATAATTAACTTAAAGGATTAATTATATTATAATAATTATATTATATTAATATAATAATATTAATTATAATAATTATATTCAATTGCTCATCCACTTTACAAAATGAATATGGCGTTTTATATATAAATAAATAAATATGAAGGAAAAATGATTGAGAAGTATTTTATGATCATACTCTATACTTGTAAGTTTTAAAAATAGCAAGTATATCAATCGGATAAGGTTAAAGGGTAAAGCTATGTATAAATTAGATAAAATATTCAATTTTTTATTAAATTTTTAATTTTTGAAACTTGCATTATATTATAATCTTGATTATAATTATATTAGTGCAATAATGTACATTAATTAATACATAATACATAATAATAATAATAATAATATATAATAAATAGTAGTAATAATAATTAATACATAATAGTTAATTAATTATATTAATTTATAAATTAATATTGTTAAAAATAAGACTTGGTTTTATCAAAAAAGTTATTAATTTTCATTGGTATTATCTATATAATTGGAAGGGTAATATTGACAAAACTCTTTGGCAGTTTGACGACAATCAATTATCGTATCTATTATAAAAAAATTGATAAATTTAAATTAATTGGTATTATTAAATCCTGAGTATATTGATGTTTTACAATAATTAATAGTTCAGAAAATTGGGAACCAAAATTTGCGTTAACTTACAAAATATCATATTGTTTTTCTGATTTTAGAAAAAAATTTCGTCTTGGGGCACTGGTTAACCAAAATAATTTTGCCATCGATATGAGGTCCAGAACAAAGGTTCTTTCGAGGTCAAAGGTCACAAAATAGACTTTTCGAAAATATCTCGCTTCTAAATGGTCGCACAACAAAAAGATTAAATTAAAATTTATAGAAGATATAATTATCTATAAAAAAAAATAAAATTATTTTTTCGTGTATTAGTGACCATTTTTGCCGTACAAGACCTGCAATGGTCTTTTTTTTTTTAATTTGATTTTTTATAGAAAAAAAAAAATAATAAAAAAATATAGCCTTTTCGTAAATATCTCGCTTTTTATTCGTCGTACAAGATTAATAGCTTAAGAAAAAAAATGGTAAAGGAAAAAATTTCCTTTAAAATTATTAATTTTTTTATATGTGAAAATTGTTTTAAACCGTTTTATGACTTTTGATATATCTATATTCTATATGTATAAAAGCCAAATACCATTCACTTACTGATCGCTGTATCTCTATAAATATATATTTGAATTAATAATAATTATTCACTGCCAATACGTATTGTGCACCACGGCGGCACGACGGCCCGCGGGTTTCCAGCTACCTGCAACCTATCCTTTTTGTCAGTCGTGTAGATAAGAATTGTTCCGAGAAGTTTATCGATAAAAATAATTTTACGCGTTGCAAGTACACTAATATTATCATTATATAATACGCCTATTATCGATAAAATGCACATCGTTGGCATAAACCAATATACATAATTATTTTACAAACGTTATCTCTCCGTTGCCTTGCCGTGGTGCCTGTACATTCTTATGTGTACCGCCGAATAGCGTAAAAGGAACATAATACATAAAATTAAAATACCACTCACTCACTCATCGCTACTTCCAAAAACTACAAAACGTATGAACATGAAATTTTGAATAGTGTTTTTTATAATGGTTTAGATGTGCAATAAGAAAGATTTAAAAAAATGTTATGTTTAAGTGGATTAATTATCACGTTACTGTCAATTCACAATGTGCGCGGTGGGCCGCGGGTATATCTGATATTAATAGATTTAGAAATTACTGGACTGAATTTTACGCAGTATTTTGCAAAACGATCTGAGTTCCAGGAGCATGTTTTTATCTATTAAAATTTTCGATCCGACCAGTAGACTTTAGGGTCCTAAATGTTCTATTTTCTATTTAATTTGAATCACTGACACAACAATCGCCTATAGAAAAAAAGAAATTGTTTCAGTTGCGTGGAAACAAAATTAAATAGAAAATGAATACGCAACTAAATTTTTCAAGATAGACAAAACGCTTCTGTTATTAAATTAATGAATAATAAATCGAAACTGTTATTATTTATTGTATTTTATAATTTTACATTTTACACCTTAACCCCTTTCATACCGAGCAAAACTGTTCATTGGTGAAGCCGGGTAATTCAGCTAGTTAGTTTATAAAAAACACACAATAATTATTGTGTGCAATCGGCTGCATTAAGAGGGCGAGATAATAAAAATTGCACTTTTTGAGTTTCACCTCACAGCCGGTTTATCTATGACGCGTTGAATTTTATGCGTTAACAATATATGAAATATATATTGTAAATTGCTATTAATTTCTGGAGAAATACATGACGACACAATATAATTGATATTTACAGAAAAACATGTAAAAGTTGTTCCAATAATACGGCTTACAGAATGACTTAAGGTAAAAGTACTTATTATCAAAATTGTTTAGAAGAAATGGAACATCAGAAGCCTGATTTCTAATATATTTATTTTAATAGCAAATAATTAACTTCGAATATTTCTTACTTTTTTGCAATAAATTATCAAAAATAGTTGTTAACTATTTTAAATAATCAAAATTTGGTTTCTTACATTTCACTATACACTTCTCATCTACAATTTTAAAAATATTTATTTTTCTCTAAAACCACATGATAAATCGTACTATTGGAATAACTTTTACATGTTTTTACAAGTTTTTTGTGCTACTATTGCACCCTCTTAATGCCACTGGTATAGCGTGGGAGGGATATATATATATTTTTTTATAGACTAAGGTAAAATTATCAAAGGATATACCCTAATAAAAAAAAAATGAAAATTCCACCAGCCCCCTTTTATAAATTTGTGTGGAGAGAGGGGTTAAATACTCCAAATCTGATTTTTTCTAAAAATATCAATAAATATTATATTTACGACAAAAAGATTTAAATATAATTTTTTTATCGTTTAATTGTCTAAAAGTTTTGTTATTACATATTTTTTTCTAGATATAAAGGTTAGGCTAGAAAAAAATTAGTGTTTTTTCTATAAATCTTTTTTCTTTATCTTTATATTTTTTTAAAACATTTTAGGAATTAAACTTGAAATTATAACAACTCGATTTTTTCAAAAAAGTAAAAAAATCCAAGAGATCTCTCGCTATAATAAGAATTTGAAGAATACTTGTGTTTTGTATTTAATTTCTTTATAGATATTTTTAAAATACTTTATAAGAAGTATTTTTTATTAAAATAAAAATATCAACATTTCATTACCGTTTTAAAAGTATTTTTACAAGGCTGGTATTTACTATACTTAGTGGCAGTTTTGAGGGGAAGGGTGCACGTGATTAATACATTTTTAAATATATAAATACCTATTAAAAAATATTAATATATGATAATACACACTAGATGTAATTTGCTACTTAAAAATGGGTAAGCATGTAACGATTAGAACACTCCTACTAGAATTTTTGGGTATACAGATATACAAATTTTTAATTCAATTGAAAAAATAATACATCATTGTAAAATCAATGCATTCTTCGTGTCGATCGGAATTTAAATGGTCATTTGTGTATATTCATGGAAAACGGTTATTGGGGAGAGATGTGACATATGATTACTGTAATCATTGATTAAATATACTAATATAATATATTTAATTAATGCTGTAATTATTGACATTCAGGTAAGAGAAAAATATTTTAAATAACATCGCTCCCCCCCTCCTTAAAATATTGACAAAATCACTACTGACTATACGTATAGTATACATATATATTGCTATAGGTATATAACTACGCATAAAAAATCATATGCAATTTTAATTAGAATATACCTAACAATTATTTGTTGCCATCACAAATAGTTGCCTAAGCCTTAGCTAAAGTAAATAAAGAAGATGCAATGTATACTTACGAAGTTGATGGTTTTTTATGGAAGTTCAATGGTTCTTTTAAATAACTCTTTTTTTTTACTTGAGCGTGTAGATGGCATTTTATGAATTTTTTTCGTTTTAAGTCCATTATAAAATCACAGTAAATGGACATGTGTGTACAAATGCGTATAAACACTATAATTTTTATGTTGTGAATAGTCATGTTTTTCTCTTGAATTATTTTTGAATATTCATATTGACAATAATATAGTTCTAATTTATAATACCTCACTATGGTATTATATGTAAATAAGTACCTATCTATGCAGAAAGTACCTAAATCTATTCTCATTCTGTAGTCTATAGGTTATCAATATGAAGAAAAAGTTACCTAGATACATAATATAAAATATATACGATACACTAAACTTCTATAATATTATACTATTATATATATATTTTATTATAAATAGAAATTTACAAAATTATCAATCTAAAATAGTTACAAAGTACATATTACTATTTACTATTTAGTATTTACTAATTTTATTTTTGGAATCTTATAACAAAATAACAAAAATCACTTTCTTTACATAATATATATTTGCACAATAAAAAAAAAAAAAAATTAATTTTTAGTAGGTAATTTTTCTTTACGCATTGGAAAACTACTAGAAAATCGAAAAATGACCTCTCTGAAGTATCAATTATATGGTATTTTCTATTAGAAAATCTTTTGCACAAAAACTATTTCTATTTAAAAAAATGTATTTCGAAAATAAATAAATAAAATAACATCGCTATGTAATACCATATTGTGCATTTGAGCAATGAGGTATATTGTATAATATTTTAATTCATAAAATCGTATAGATATATTATGCAATAATAAATAATAATAGTTTGCGTTTTATAACATAATAAAAATAAGCCAAAAATAATTTTCTTATTTTTGTAATATGCTGGTATCCGATAATACAGCACAACATTGACGGACGGCCGCGGTTGTAGCGTCGCGCATCATAGTAATTTTAATACAGGTATGAAATAAATGTGGTGGAGTACAAGGGTTAGTACGTTTATACCTATTCCATCATAATAATTTAAAAGTATATAAGCGGCGCCACTTCACGGCGAAGAAATTGACATTTTTGTCATAAAATATCTTATCGTATCTCTTAAAGTACACAGGCACTAGTCACTTATTATAAATGGAACAAACATTTCATGAAAGGTGAGAAGTTCTACCATGACATGTAGGAAGTTGATTTTGGATAACCGAAGTACTAAATAAAATATAAAATAAAACATTTTAGGTATTTTTTCTAATTTAAATAACAAATATTAATAGTTAAATTTAATTTTTTTAAAATTCTGTTTCCTACATGTAATAGAGAGAATATTTCATCTTTTATGAGACACTTACAAATTAAATATACCATTGTTGTAGACTTTGCTGCATTCAAATTACGAAATGCTTTTCTCGTTGTTTTCTGATATACGTCCCCTTAAGTCACTCGGTAAGCCGTACTATTGGAACAACTTTTACATGTTTTTCCGTAAAAAAACAATTAAATTTTGTCGTCATTCTCCAGTAATTAATAGTAACTTGCAATATACATTTCATATATTATTAACCTATAAAATTCAACGCTTCATAGATAAACCGGCAATGAGGTGAAACTCAAAAAGTTCAATGTTTATTATTGTGCCCTATTAATGCAGCTGTATTTTTGTGTGTGTTTTTATAAGGTAATATATAGAAAGTTTTAAAACGGTTTAAAAGAATTTTCACATATAAAAAAATTAATAATTTTAAAGGAAATGATTTCCTTTACCATTTTTTTTTCTTAAGCTATTAATCGTGTACGATGAATAAAAAGTGAGATATTTACGAAAGGCTAATTTTTTTTTATTTTTTTTTTTTTTTGTTGTAAAAAGTTAAATTTAAAAAAAGGACTATTGCATGTCCTGTACCGCAAAAATGGTCACTAGTACACGAAAAATGAATTTTATTTTTTTTATAGATAATTATATCATCTATGAAATTTAATTTAATCTTTTTGTTGTGTGACCATTTAGAAGCGAGATATTCACAAAAAGTCTATTTTGTGATTTCTGACCTCGAAAAAACCTTTGTTCCGGTCCTCATATCGATGGCAAGTTTTTTTTGGTTAACATTATGATTTTTTGTGAGTTCAAACGCCCCTTGACTGGACTAAGTAGATAGATTATTTTATTGTTTTTATGTAGCATATAAACTATAGATATACGTATAGAAATCGTATATAGTACACTTGTAGAGTGGGATTTCCAAACTTCTTTGTAAATATTTATAATAGGAGAAATGTAGGTGCTCATCTAATATGATAACTATTCAGAAAGATTTAATTACACCGAAATATGCCGTTTAATTTGATACCTACACATTGAATTATTTTAATTATTACCTACTGTCAAAAAAATATTGTAATTTTATTATTTTTTTTCTCATTTATTATCTACAGAAAAACCAATTGTCAAATATTTTCAAAACATATAATATTTGAACATATCAACTGAAAATATACAGGTATGTTATGAGGTGGTGGTTTTGGTATGTAAGTGTTATGTTATGTTTGCTTAGTGTAATGTAATTTTTTTTATAAATTTTAATTTAGTAATTTCAATTCATTATTCTAATTTATTTTTAATGTAATATACTATTGAGGTAGGTTTTATTTTAGACCTAAAATTTATTTTCTGTAGGTATCATATTAGACTAATATTTAAATGTATCTATCAATGTATTTAACTTACAATAATGTACAAATTTATGATATTTTTTTTTTACAATTTATATACATAGATTTTGATATTTTATAAAAATGTTAGGTATATAATATTTAATATAATATATCTAATATGCAATTTTTTTTACATAAGCGTTCAAAATGATAAGTTAATTCTCTCATACAAGTACTACTGAAATAATTAAAATTATCTTAAAAATGGAACAAATTGTGCATAACTAGGAACAAAATATCTCATGCGAATAAAAAATTCGAGTTTGATATTTTGTTCATTATTTGGAAAATGTTTACCCTTATTAACTTTTTTTCGAACAGAAACGTCTTCATCCGAATTAAATGTGGCAGAAAAAAATAAAAGCAGGTAGTGTCCAAATTCCATGCAACGTTTAAAATGAATCTGTTCAAATTGCGTGCAGAGTTGAAAACAAAAAAAATATTTCAAAAAGTTATGTAAATGAAAAGTGAGGAATAAGTGTACTTTATAGGACACTTTTTTTTTTTACTTTTTCCAGGACTTGAAACTCGTATCGAAAACGGTATCATATACCGGATAAAACCCTTACAAAATCGAAATAGAAAAAACGGATAACGGTAAGTATTGAAAATTAAAATCATACCCTATTTGTTGATTACTAAATTCAAAAAACCAAAAAAAGACCAAGTTACAACCATTTTATATTAGGTATTATATATAATTAGGTCAACTTTTGATAGAACATAATGGTTTGTGTATCAAAGTATTTTAATAAAAGAAAAAAAACAAGAATTATTGGACACCCACAACTATAATAATAATTCCAAAATATAAAATATCGGTATATAAATTAAAAACCGAAATCAAAATATTGGTTAACCGGTATTTTAAATTGAAATTGAAACCGAAAAAAACTTAAAACTGGTAATTGAAATCGAAATCAAAACCGAAATATTTTTAGGTTTCAAGCCTTGTTTTTTTTCTCATGCATTTTTATACATTACTTTTAGAAGTGTGGAAAATTTTCGCAGTATTATAGACAAATAATAAAACGATAAATTTGACGTCGCATCACGTATAATTTGTTAAAAATGAAATTTTTACAAACATAGACTTTTACATAGTACATGCCCGAGAAAAAATTAAAAGAAAGTATCGCTTAAAGTACATTTGTTTCTTATTTTTTAATTAACATAATTTTTTATAATATTGTTTATATTTTCAAATATTTATTTATTTGTTTATATTCAAACAGATTTAAAACAATGCACGCGATTCGGACGATTTTATATTTAGCATGCAATTTGGATGTTTTGAAAGGAATACATTTACGGAAACTCTAAATAGAAATAAATTATCCACATTGGGAATAAAAAATATTAAAACGGAACAAAATGTGGGCGGAACATAATATCACCTTACTGTAGTAAATGTTGTATATAAATAGGATAAATATCTCATATTCTTAAATCAATACTAAAATTAAGTAGATGAATATTTACAGAGAAAATTAAATGAGCGAGAATAAATAATCACTCAGTATATATTACTCAAATACGTGATATTTCAAACATTTATAAATAAATTTCTAATTACATTTTTTTGCAGTAAATTTTTGGAAAACACCTGTTTTTCTATTTTGTTTTCTTTTTTCTTCACGTTTATATGAAACAAGTTGAAATATTACTACATCAAAATAATTTTCTGATAACATTTGCTAACAATAGATTAGTAGACTTGTGTGATTGAGTTAAATCTTTGAAAAATTGTTCAAGTAACAAACAAATACCAAAATAAAAATTAAAACATTTTTTAAAAACATTAGCCTTGTCTCAAAGCTCAGAATTAAAAATTATACTCCTCCCTTATAATATCTCTTATTGATCCTTATAAATGCACGTGAAGTATTAAAGTAAGAATAATTAATCTAAACTACCTATCTAAATTGGTTGAAAATTTAATTACAAAAAAAATGCAATTCTGAAATTTTGTTATAAACAGTGTTATAAATTTATAATATAATATATATTAAGTTAGGAAAATGAATAACAACTCAACAGTTAATATTTCAATTCAAGTAGACTACAAAAAAAAAAAATAAAATAAATAAATGAAATTGGAATTATTATTTACTACGTAAGTGTTCATGTTAATGTATTTATTTACTCTCTAGAAATTAAATATAGTAACTATTAAGCATCATATCGGCTATAAGTAATGATGAACCATATATTTGACATATATATACATATATATTTATGACTAAATCATAATAAACAATACCTTTTATTAAAACATTTAATATTATAAATATGATATTAACATAAAATTACGAAATGTTTTGGAAAATATATTATTCCAATTAAATGTTTAGAATAAGTTTTTTGATCCTGATGATCTAATATTGTAATTTTTCTGAGTCTAGGATGAATCTAAATACAAATTTTGGGATTTTTATCCCTATAAACAAAAATTTTATTGGAAATAATAACCATAATAGTGTAGGACACTAGGATATCTTATAATACATTTGATGGATTTAGTAAATAGATTTTATATCTTGTTTTCAGATATTCCAGAATGATTCGAAACTCATAGAAACATAATAGTAGTATTTTAAAATTAAAAGCGAAATGATCACATGTTATGCCTAAAGAGAGTAGAAGAATTTATATATAATATATAGGATTGGATTTAATTAAAATAAAGACTGATTGTAAATCTGAAATTTGGAGGAATTTTATTAAGTAAATGAACGAGTTTAAGAATTGTCAAAATAGCCTGGAATTCAGCAGTGAAAGCATACAAGGATAGTAATGCAGGTTTAATCGTACCAACATTTTCGAAATTATAACACTTTATCAAAAATGGTTATAAATAATTTACAAGCAAGTTGACGAGATCGAATTACTATAGAAGGACAATATTAACTTCTAAATATGCCAAGAGTGTCTTATATATTGTACCTACAATATGGTTGATGTAAGATAATTTTAGACATAAGTCACTATTCGTATATGGAAGCTGAGTGATATCAGAAAGAACCGGGAATATTTTCAGTTTATTTTTCATAAGATAAAATTAAAAAATACGTGTATAAAATCATTTGTTTTTCACAACGGTGCTTTATAAAAATTTAGAAATAATTTTAATTGAAAAAAAATTAATTAATACAGAAACGAATACTTACCTTGTTTTAAGCACCTGGACAGCTAAAAATGTGTAAATAAAGATTATATTAATATTAGGCATAAATTAAGCAGATATATATTTGAAAATATTAAAAAATATTAAAATGATTTTATCTAAATAAATATTATATTATATGACGAGCAATCATATTTGTAGCATAATTTGGTTCTTTTTAAGATATAAAAAAGATACAAGAATACACATATTGGGGTGCGTTAATAAAATTCTTTCTCGTAGTGAACAGATGGTATATTCTTAGGTTATTGAAGTTTAATCACTTCTGGCAGCCAGACGTGAAAAGTTCTGTCACCTACTGGTAACTAATAATTTCCTCCTATCTAAGAGAAGTGCCACTAAAAAACAGCCTATTATAGAGCTCTTGGTTTTGGAATGTGATTAAACCTGCTACGGAATATCGAAAAAATTAGTAGAACCAAATTGAACAACCTCTAAAATAAGTCTTCATGAAAACATAAAATATGTTTTATAGGCAATTAGGTTAGGTTTAGGCAATATTTTATTTGATTATTTGCTTTCTTTAAAATCGGTAAATCGATAAGAATGGCCAGTTTGAGTCTGAGTTAGTATTACTGCATCACATATAATTCCCCTGGCCATAATTTTTCTCCAAATATATGGCAATCTTATTCCGAATTGGAATCAGAGATTGAAGTATGGATATCTCATGCATTAGTGAGGCTTTCCTTAATACTGAACGGCAATTATATTTATCTAAATCAAACAATCTTCCATATTTTTTACGATTGCCTATAAAGATATTGAAATAAGAAGGATTTTACCAGCGCTTCTCCAAATGTCATATAATAGGTAAATAATCTAGATCTCAAACTATAATTGTTATATTCCTCTTACTACTTAACTATGATTTATAAAGATAGATTTAAGAAATGTTTAATAAGTTACATATAATATTATTGTTTGAAAATATAAATTATATTATAAATTATTATTTTTGATAGGACATATACTGATCTTCTATAATTAAATTCCCTATAATTAAATAAAAAAATATATATGTATATTGTATATACATGCAATGTATTATCGATTATGTATATTATGTATTAATCATGATTAAATATTTAGAAGAAATTACGTACGTCTATTCTCTAATTTTCTTTTATTATAATTCCCTAAAATTATACGTTATATATTATTTTTCAACAATATATATATTTTTAATAATACAGTACATTTTTTGACGGTATATTGTTATTATAAATTTTCTACGTAGTATAAAAACTTTCAAAGAAGTAACAGATAATGTAATTTTTTTAACTCTTACACTACTGATATCATAATGTAATTAGATTTAGATACTTACATTTATTTTTGAAATTATAAAAATTAAACTAGGAGAAACTTGATTTTTCAAAAAACAAAATTTTTCAATATAATTTTCTAATAAAGTTACAAAGTATTCTTCTTTACAATTATTTAGATTATGAATTTTGTTACTATACATAATATGGTACAATCAAATTATTATCATTAAGTTTACTTTTAAAGTTATATGTAGACTCCTACTTACATATAATAAAATACATCAAAATAATAATTGAAAATTCAAGAACAATTTTACAAACCACCCTATTCCTGATTTAAATTTTTATTCTTATAATATTTAAAATAATAAACTATGCAAATAATATCATACGTATCATAATTACACGTAATATTATACATGCTGTGGTATATAAATACCATTTTTAAATGTTTTTTAAATATATCCTAATTTAATGCATCGCTTTAAGTATCAGCCAATATTGATCGTTATATTAATCAGACAGTACCATTAAATGAAGTATAAAAAATACACAAATTGAAATAAAAAAAATTGAAAAATTTAAAAAAATTTCGTTTTCATCTTTTTCTTCTTCTTTGAGTTATCTTGATTATTTTAGACGAGTCACCTTAGTCATATACTTTCACTTAACCCGATCTTATCTTACACTCGCTCCCTACATACAATCACCATTATATTTCCCTTTAATTACCATTTTATTCTTACTTTTTTCCTTCTACACCATCACCATACATTGCTTTACCTTATATTGCTGCCTTTATCTCATATTTCATTCAAACATGTTCCAGCCATCATAATCTATTCTGGTTATTAAAGCCACTCCTATACTACCTCTTATGTATTGGTTCCTTATTTATATTTTTATGGAACTCCTCTATTTTAACATAATAATCTCGGTTATAATCATCCTCTATTTTATAATTCCATGTACCATGCATCATTGTTATCCGCGCATAATTTTAGGCCTCATCACTATCATCATGACACTAAAATGTATTTATGACACATATTTGGTTGACATTTTCACTATTATCGTGTCCAATATCGGTCATAACTAAATTAATACTATAAACTGTCTAACAGAGTTCACATATAGAGTTAATATAATTATGCATTATAGGTTATAGAAAATAGATTTCAAGTATTAAATCAAAATTAACTTACAATATGGTGTGTCGACATTGAATCTATCGTATGTTAACTGCTCTTTTAATCATTAATTTGTTGTATTATTATTCAATTTATGGAATATCAACTCTTATGTTATATATATATATATAATATTTATATTACATTTATCAGTATTATAATCGTTAAATATTATATAACACATTCACTTAACCAACTTAACCATAAAACATTATATAAGCCCTCAATTTACTAATAAGTTACAGATTATAGGCTATAATACAGTGTATCATTGTAATTATGCAAGACTTTACTAGTAGATACCCTTGAAACATATTTATTTATGCTAATTAAATATCGGCCACTATGGTATTCTTTTAACAAGAATTCAAACTTTTTATATTTATTCTAACCTCTCGAAAGTTATAGAAATATGGTAAAAATATACAATATGTATACTGTTTACATTTTATTCCCGGAAAACTATCCAAAACCATTTCTAAACCGACCAATACGTATTTTGTTCATAATTTTTACAAGATTAATTAATGTTTTCACGTGTCATAATCATAAATGGTATAGAATTTCTCTACTAGATCAAACATGTATTCGCTATTAAAGTAAGAAAAAAAAAATGAAAATACTATATATATATATATATATATATCTGTGAATTAGTTAATTTTTTTATGTAATAGAGGATATAAAATACAAATTTTTGGTAAATTTATAATTGTTTGATCGTTTAGGTTTGCACAAACACAGTAAAACAAAAAAATTTTTAAATGATAAACCCGGTTTTTATAAGATATTTGAAAGGATTGAGTTTTTAAAGCATAATATTGGTACTCGTATTTCTAGCAAACCAAAATTTAAGCAATTTAAATCAATTTATCTTTGAAAAACCGGAAAATAGTCGGTATTTTAATAAGGTTTTTATATTTTTTTTTTTATTTTTCCAATAATTAACTAAATTTGTAAGTTACCTTTATGCGATGTATGCAGTATGACTCAGATTTACATATGTATTTATAAAGTATATAACTTATTACAGTAAAGCCCACTTTGTGATAATACAAAATTTCCCGTTTTTAACCATATTTTAAACAATAATCGTTTGATAAAAAAAAAAAAAGAATAATATTTATCTTCCTAGTAACCAAATCAACAATATTCCTTGTTAAAATGTAATAATAATATTATAAAACGAATAGTATTTTATTTCTGGGTAGATAGATAAACAAATACAACGAGAATATAAGGTGTCTAAAGTTATGTTTAGAAAAGTAAAACTACTATCGAACTCAAAATTCTAAAATTCAATACTAATGAGGAATCTTTCAGACAAGACAATAATATTTATTCCAAAACTTTTTAATTACTACTTTCAATACAACTATTTTTATAAAATTTGTAAAGCAGCAGCAACTATTATAACATAATATAATAATATGTGATTAAAAACCTACAAATCTCAGAATAGTAAAATTACTTAATCTGCGGTAGATTATTATACTTTTGTAAAGCCGTTTATGATCGCTTTGGGATAAAATCTAGGTAATTGGAAATTTTGAGATTTTAAGGTAAGTAAATTTTTTTCTAAATATTATAAATGTTCACGTTCAGATGCGTGTGTTTCTAATAGAGCTAATAATTATCGTCCACATATGAGTTAAATTGTTTGTTTATATATGGTCAACTAAAAATTGAATATTATTAAAATGAGTATCTATCGCTTCATTTAATAGGTAGTACCATTTAAATGTATTTATTTATGTATTCATTACTACTACTCCAAATTTAAATATATTTTCATATTATAAAGGCGAAAAATTTTTCCTAAAATTGGATTGGTATCAATGTCGTATTGAATTAATAAATATTAAAGGTAGAAAACGTAAGTTTATTCATTTTTTCATGTATTTTATTTTACAAATGTAATTAAACGATAAGTTTTCTAAAAAAAACTGTGTTGAATATTCATATACATTTAATGGACTATTTGGACTATTTTATATTTTACTATGGAGAATTTGTCACCCTGGGCAAAAAATATTGTAGCACCCCTTTTAAAATTTTAATAAGGAAAAAAAAGTCATTCTTCAATTCCTGTTAAAAATTAAGTGATCAATGGGACCCCACTTCCAAAAGCGGGACGAAAAGTTAAAATATTTTTACATTTTGCACCCCATCATAATGGCGCCCGGTGTAAGAGCCCCAGTCCCCCCCCTAGATCTGGCACTGACTATACAATTTAAACTTAATACAAGTATATATATATATATATATACAATATAATATACAGTGTATATCATTTAAATGGTAACATGAGATATTTTAGCTTTCAGATCGAAATGGCATATCAAAACAGAGGGTTTAGAGGACGATATAATGTGCCGTGAAAAATTTTTTTTTCATTAAATTAACGTTTAAAAAGAAATATTATCGTATAAAACAATAATAATTACAATATTTTATTAATTATAATAATATTTCCCAAATTTATGTACTATGTAGTTTTTAATGAAATTAGATTTAACTGGATGAACTTAGTTTGGAAGTTACAGTCTGCAGTATTGATTTTCACGAATTACCATTCATTTTATTCAAGGTGCGGCACGCCAACATATAAGAGAAAATTATGTATACGGGTAAATTACCCGTAAAAATTATGAATATAAGAACGAGAAACTTGTCGTAATCTAATTTTCATATACGAGAAACAAAATACCGAAAATACTTTTTGCCACCCGTATACGAGAAACGTAAACATGTTTTAAATTTACTTATCACAAAATATACAATCATACTTTAGTACTCTTTGTAAGTTAATAATATTGGATACAATAAATTAAAATGTATCTTTATTAATTTAAAATAATCAAATAATTAATTATGGAAATAAATACAATATTATTAGTATAAATAATAAAAATGTATAAAATACACATTAACATTCAACATATTATATATATATTACATAATATATACCTATATTGCCTATTGGACTTATTGTAGATGAAAAAATTTCCCCAAAATGTGTACATTATGTGACATTTATAAATTATGTTTGTCATTATACTGTACGATAACGTCAAACACATTCCGAGAATACCGCGCACGCGCACTTCTACGGTTATGTGATTTTATCGTATATGAGAAACAAAATTATGAGTTGCAGAAACTCTCTATTGATGACACAAAGTTACGGGAATAAAGGATTACACCACTGTCACAACTCCAACAATTTTTTTTTGTTTTCGGGCGAAGTATAAAAAAGTATTCGAAGTAGTATTATTAAAAAAAAAAAAAACTTGAAAATATTGAACAGAACAAAAGTTATTGTGCTGGTCAGATCTTCGTGAGACACTCTGTATATATCTATTAGTTGATATGCAAACTAAATGAACTATAAAACTATAAACTCAAAATGAAATTTTGAATATTTTAATGTAATCATAATTGGTTTTATAATAACTATTGGACATGCGTTATATTTTTGTTCACTGTTCAAATAGATATTTGCTGCAGATGCACCAGTTGCAATATACTGGAGACCTTGGGAATATACCTCAATATCTACAGAACAAGTTGCATGTAATTGTATAAATATTTTATTTTTATAAAACTGTTTTAATTTTAATTGGTATACATAAGTAAAATTAATAAAATAAATATTGGTCTATAATATATATACATTTTTTTAAAGATCTGAATAACATAAATGCTGCCCAAAATATTAAGAAGAAGAGGTTCAATACTCAATAAATATTTAGCGGTGTTTCTGAATTGCATACGAATATCATTACTTAGGTTTAATTGTGTGCGTGGTTTTCTCGTGACTTAGCCGAATTGCGTGCCTCGGTTTTTTTTTAAAAAATTTATTATTTTATAATTTTATTTTTGATATGTTTAACTATTTTTTTTTTTTTTGCATATTTAACGCATATTTGTACATTTTTAGTGTATATTTTTGTTTTTTCTTTATAACTGTTAGCTTATATTTATACTAGCTACTTATAGCTAACTATTAACTGATTGTCGAAAATTACAAATTGTATATAGATCATTACATACTTATCAAATTATGATCATAACTAATCACCATTCACTAATCTAATCCCATTCCTCGGAAAAAACCCATATTACTATTGAATTTACTATACTATACTAATTTACCATATTATATTTACTATAGTATAAACTATAATGATCGGGAAAATCGGTCGTCTATTCAAACTTTTAAGGGTGAAATTCTAACCTGTCAAGAAAAATACGCACATGCAATTCGGTTGACGATCAACATCGCTCTTCTTTTTGGCACACAATTCGGATGAAGCCAGATTTAGATATAGTCTTTAATTATATATGTTCGAAAATTTACCCGGTTAATGTTTATACAAGAGATCAGAGTTCTAACCTTCGAGCATATTAAAAGCAATATTTTAATTACAAATACACGGGGAAAATTCTCCAAACACCATTTAAAATAAAAGATATCGTCGGTGTTAGAAATTGACTTTTAGAGCATTATCATATTGGATAACTGGTACTAAGGACTATTATATGGACTTACGGAAACTGATTGTTGACGTCATAAAAACTTGTATTAATATCTAATTATTTTCCTGTTGTAAATAGTGGCTTGTACAGATTAAAATGTATTGTTTTCATAATATCCATTATTATTTTAAGTTTAACTATTAAATATTCTTTTATATTAATAAATTCTGAAATAATGTAATTTTAGATACTGGACAAGGTTTTTTAATTTAAATAAATTAAGTAAATGGTTATATAATAACAACTAATACCCCACAATAACAAACTCTAACAAACAATTGTGGCCCTTTATTTCAAATATTTTCTATACATGCCACTCATCGTAATAACTTCTATCTTTTTAATTAATTTATTATTTAAATATTTCAGGTGGATAAGACCCATAAAAAAAAAAATCGAAAAATATAATTTCGGTGGAAATGATAAGCTTCAAGTTTATCTTCAAAAACAAATAGAAAAAAATGTTAAAGAAAATATATAGTAACAATAAAATTTTAAACTTCCAATTAAACAATATTATATAATAATAATATATAATAAGTATATATAAAATTATTATACTCAGAATCGTTTTATCGAAGATTTATATAAAGAAAAACTACCTTCTAATGTATAAATAATAAAAAAAACCAAATAAAGTTGCCATGGTTACTTATATTTTAATAATATTATATAAACAATAAAAGGAATCAAAGCACCGGCTCTTAGAATAGTATTATCGAGAGTAATTATTTATCATTACTTTCAAAATTAGTAGGTACCAATGCGGGAGTAGCCAAATTGGTTCCCGTTTGGAAATGGGTTTATCGTAGGTAGTGGTCGAATTGGTTTCCGTTTGGAAAAGGGTCTAACTTATATATATATATATATATATAAATTTCATATAGCTACATTTGATTGTTAAAAATTTAATTTATGTAAATATTTACGTAAATTATTTTTAAATTATAATATAACTTATAACAACAACAAAAATATAGGTAATAACAATTTTTAAACCATATTTTATGAAGTTTTTTTAAATATTATAAATTATAATGAATAAAATTATTTATATTGTATAAATAATACATACAATTTGATGATTTTTTTTTCCACACATTTTCTTTCCCATTTGTTCAGGCTTAGGACCTACATACGACAATGATATACGGCACGAGACTGCTATACACAAATATTGAAAAATATCTACAACTAATACTAAATGTGTTATAACAATTTAGGCGAGGATGTTTCAGCGTAGAAATTATTATTATTCAAAAACTACTACAGCACTAAACTCCAATCCCTCCTGTTAAAATAATATAACTTATTATATTATATTTAGTTATAATAGAATTACTTCATGCTGATTTCATTATACTTATTCCATAACAAACAATATCACAAATTAATCCAATATTAGAATAATTCAATCAAGACGATGTTGTAAAAAATCAACAAATATTTTGAAGGATATCTAATTATTATAGTTTTCAATTTTAAA
This sequence comes from Pemphigus obesinymphae, assembly GCA_025469235.1. Lineage (NCBI taxonomy): Eukaryota > Metazoa > Arthropoda > Insecta > Hemiptera > Aphididae > Pemphigus > Pemphigus obesinymphae. The sequence goes on from JAIPRL010006280.1 coordinate 25,004, forward strand.
TAATTTAATTATTAATTTATTAGTTCAATATATATATTTAAAATATTTAAAATTTACTTGCTAATACATATATCATCTGTAAACATTATAGATATATGTTAAATCAAAACTTCAATAATAGTGTTATTTATATATCGAATACACGCATTTAAAAAAACATATATTTCATTGTATGTGTATTTTTGTATTTTAATTTTTATGAACAATCATTTTTAAAAATTAATATTTCATACCGTTGGCTATTCATAAAAATGATACATTTTGTGTTATTTAGATTTTAAGACTTTAAAATGTATTACTGGGTTAATCTTACTTTACTCTATGTATATTCTGAGTTATATATAGAATTATTATTTTCAAATGCAATACAATTACTGTAGGTATCCTATTCAATTGTATAAATATCAAATAATAATAAATCAATAATTTGAGTGTCAGAAAGAGTTTTATATTCTTGAATATATCGGATATTAATTATTATTTATATATAATAGCTAACAATTGAAATAAAAATATCACACTTATTGACTTTTATATTTATGTTTTTGCTTTTAATTTTGTAAATCTTTTTATTGTATTTGTGTCAGTAAGCAACATAATATTGAATTCATCGAGCAAGTCAATGTTATATTTGTCGATTTCAAAAAGGCGTTTGACACTGTTGATCATAATCTCAATTAATTTGTTGTAGATAATTCTCTTATTATCTGGTATGATCATATTTGCTTAATAGAAAAAAATTTGGTAAAATTCATAACTCGGTTAGTGTCTTGTCTGATATTCTATCTGGTATCTATCAGGGTGGTCCTTTTAGTCCTTCTTTTATTTATTTTATTATTCTTTTATTGTGCTCGGTAATTCAATTAGTAAGTGGAAGCAACTTCAAAATTCCTTCTGTTTGCCGATGATATGAAAATCTATCTAAAAATGTATAATATCCATAACCATTATATTTTTCAATGAGAAATGAATATATTTTTCCCTTGAGTATAGCTGCTAAGTCTTAGGTTGAATTTAACTAAATATTATGATATTTTTTATGCGTCGTATCCCTCTAAATCGCAATAACTTTTTTGATGGCACTCTTTTAAACGTATTTTCCTTTTCAAATATCTTGGATTAAATTTATCTCCCACCCTTAATTTTATTGTAGGCAAGACCCTTAAAGTTTTAAGTTTTATTAAACGAAATACGGCAACGGATATTTCCACCATTTATCTTCGCACAATCTATTTTACTCTGGTTCAATTTACTTCAATCAAATATCAGTATCTTATTAAATGAGACCAATAAATTAATTGTATAATCTAATTCGTAATATCGTAAAAAATTCTAAAACGCAAAACTTTAAATATATATTAGCAAAAGATTTTGTTTTAATATACTCTGGTAGAAAATTAATATAATTAACATTTATTTATAATTTTATATTTAATCAAATATACATGATTTGGAAAAATATTACTTACAATCAATAGCAGTTTTCAAGTTTTCTAGATTTAACATTAACAAAATAGTTATATTTATATTATATTATATATATATATATATATATACATCACTATTTAGAACAATAATATGATAGAAAATTTAATACTATGTTTTAATTTTGTTATATATTATTATATCAGCAAATTGAACTAGATTATATTAAAAAAATAGATGTATTTTATATTTTCAGTATTATAAATTTTAGATTTCAGTATTTTAGATTTTATAAAAATGATATAACATAATTAAGATAACACCGCACATTCGCATATTTTATGATGTTGTACCTAAACAAAATGCATTTTTAGTTTTAATTAATTCATAGATGTACAATTTTTTAATGTATTTAATATATGAATAATTAATTATCTATATCCATGTTATTGATAACGGTAAACATTAGCATAAAATAAATGAATATAAAAATAAATATATATATATATATATATTTAAGATAAATAGGAATAGGCACTGATAAAAATGTTACTCAATGTAATAGCCGTCAAAAAGAGGAGCGGAATATTTCTAATATTAATTTACTCAAATTAGTAAAATTTCGTGTCAAAAATTTACCCAAAATTTAACATATAAAACCAATAAAAATAATTTCAACTCGTAAAGTCTATAATTAAAATGGAAAAAAATTGTTACCGTAATATCTTGGTTGAAAAGTAGAACTTTTTATGAATGCGTATTAAATGAATAGTGAAAAAATATTAGTTTTTAACGTAATTGTTTTAATCATTAACAAAGGAAATTTATTCCTGACTAGTACACTGGTAAAAATTTGAATGTGGTATATTCTGGACTCAAATAGATGAATAATCGTTGATAGTGGAGTCATATCTTATTTTGCGGCTGAGAATTGGCATTAAAAATGTTTAGGTTCGAATACAAAAAATAAATAAAATACATACGAGAATAAAATCTATTATATCCAGACAATTTGTAGTACAAATAATTGTTTGATGTAAAAATTCTTGTATCCATTCCAATGTCCATGCATAAGGAGTTTAACTTTTAAAATAAAAATATTATAATCTATTATATTTTTTTTAAAATATCGTTTATGATTAATTATGTTAATTAAAATTATACTATATATACGTATATTTAAATTTAAAATGAGTATAGAATCAAAATTTGATTAAAATTTATTTTATTTTTTAATAACTTATCACAATATTACAATATCTATGTTCGGATTTCAATTAAAATTTGTAGATGTACTAAATTAATGAGAATAGTTCATCTTCATGTATTATTTTAGGTGAATGGTTATAAATATTTACTGAAAATATTTAAGTTCAGATAATTAAAATTTACTCTAGTTAATTAAGTTAGTGAATACAAAAAATTAGAAACTACATAAATTAAAAAATCTAAACATTTTTAACTATTAAACTTAATAACGAGTTAATGCTCCACCTTAGTTAAAAAATGAAACTATAGTCTATGGAGAAAGCAATTAGACGACCTTAAGGTTTTAATGGATCTCACATTATATATGATATATGATCTTTATTTCAGAAATTTTAAATAACATGCTTAATAATAATTACAAGTAGGTATGCTTTCTGACCCAACCTCTAAGAAAACTTGTTTTAGGTTGGGTGAGTCTTGGTATATTACATTATAA